>APFE031171925.1:131702-147810 GCA_000404065.3 Pinus taeda | reverse complement strand
TGCAGACTTGAATTTGATTGCACAAACAATACAGCAGAATATGAGGCCTTGGTGCAAGGCCTATACAAAGCGATCGGGTTGAATGTCAAGTACCTTCAAGTCTTTGGAGACTCTGAGATTGTCGTCAAACAGTTACGTAACACCATACATTTCCTATCAAGTCATTTGAAACACTATCAATCTCTAGTACAGGATCTAACTGAGCATTTCATAGCATTCAATATCTTCTCAATCCCGAGAATTCAAAACGCAAGCGGAGACCTTTTAGCCAACATAGCCTCTAGACTCATTCCCTCCGAAGATTTTAGTCCAGATAGATTCTCGATATAATTAATCTTTAGACCGTCCATCCCATACAACATTACAAACTGGAGAGTATTCAATGATGATCCCGATATTGTAAATTTCCTCACCTCTGAAGGATCCTACTCCAATCAAATAATTGACGAAGACCACCACGATCGACAAATACAACAAAATAGCACTGATAATGCTATACCTAAATTGGTGGGTAAGTTGGAAGACTTATTCTATTTGAAAAGTCGGTTTAAAAGGTCTACTAATTCTAAGCTCTACAGTTCAACTCTGAACTACAAATCAGTAAACCTGGGAACCGATGATAAACCACAAAACGTTAATCTAGGCCATGGCCTAGCTCCTAAAGAGAAACTAGCATATATTCGTCTTTTGAGACAATACAAAATTGTTTTCGCTTGGAATTACGATGAGCTGAAGACATACGACACTTCCATTATTCAACATACTATCCCTATGATTGACAATGAAAAACCTGTCCAACAGAAACTCAGAAAAATCCACCCCAATCTAGAAAATGAAATAAAGACTGAGCTGAATAAGCTCTTAAAGGCCAGAATAATTTTCCCCGTCATACATTCCAAGTGGGTCTCCAATATGGTATCTGTTAGAAAGAAAAGTGGAGATATTAGAATCTGCATCGATTTTTGGAATCTCAACAAAGCCTGTCAAAAAGACAATTTTCCTCTCCCCCCTATGGAGAAGATATTACAGGAAGTAGCAGGCTCAAAACTAATGTCTTTTTTGGATGGATTTTCAGGATACAATCAAGTGCTGGTACATCCCGAAGATCAGTTAAAAACCACGTTCCAAACCAAATGGGGCACATACGCATATCGGAAGATGCCATTTGGTTTGATCAATGCCGACGCTATATTTCAAAGAGCTATGGACATCACATTCAAAGGTTTAGTCAATAAGGCCGTAGTGATTTATTTGGATGATATAACAGTGTACTCCAAGAAGCGAAGCGACCATCTCAGAGACTTGAAACAAATCTTTCAACGATGTTTAAGGTATGGGATTTCACATAACCCAAAGAAATATTTTTTCACATTAAGTGAAGGAAAACTTCTAGGATTCATAGTATCAAAATCTGGTATTCACATTGAACCTGATAGAATCAAAGAAATTTCCGAAATATCCCTACCTCACAATAAAAAGGCCATGCAATCTTTTCTTGGTCAATCAAATTTTGTGAAAAGATTTGTCCAGATTTTTTCAAAAAATTGTTTCTCCTTTGCAAACCATGATAAAAAAAGAATTCAAATTTCAAATGGGTCAGATGAGCATGAAGCATTCAAATCTGATCAAACAAGCTATCATTAAGCTCCGTCTTTAGCAACCCAAATTTTTTGAATCTTTATCTTATAACACATTTCCTCGGAAAAATCATATGCCGCGATTCTAACTCAAGGAATCAAGAGAAAGAGAAGCTCCAATCGCATTTTTTAGCTCTAATTTACAAGGTGTTGAACTCAAACATCAGACGTGGAGAAACAGGCATACGCTGTTTTCAAAGCGATCAAATATTTCAGACCTTTCTTACTAAAACCATACCAAGGTCATAGTACCGTTTCCAGCGGTAAGAAATCTTTTAATACAGAAATATGTGGGTGAAAAAAGAGCAAATTAGATCACTGCTTTACAAGAATACGACCTTGAAATCAAACCAGCAAGCATTGTGAGAGGTCAAGGATTTTGCAAAATGTTGGCTGGAGCATCGCAGATTCTTGAAATCTCATCTGAGGAAGTACAAACGTATGAGGTAAGCCTAAATGATATAGAATCATTATACGCTGACACCATTTATTATCTCAAAAACAGGTATGCTCCAGCACACCTGGATCACACCAAGAAAAGAGCCCTGATATTAAAAGCTAAACAATATCAACTCATAAATGATGTTCTGTTTAAAATGAATTATGATTCTGTACTTCTTAGGTGCCTTGAGAAAACTGAAGCCGAAAAGGTTTTGCAGGAACTCCATGATGGGTCCGCAGGCAGACACTATGCTGGAGATGCTACTGTACATAATATCTTGCATGCGGGGTATTATTGGCCCACACTATTTAAAGACTCACACAGTTACGTGAGGAAATGCCAAATCTACCAAACCACTACAGGGAGACAAAAGAAACTGTCCATGCCACTACAGCCGGTAAACATTGAGCAACAATTCAGTCAATGGGGCTTGGACATAATAGGTGAGATCGTTCCTCATTCTTCTAAGCAGCATAGGTACATCCTCACGAAAACTGATTATTTTACTAAATGGGTAGAAGCAGTTCCTCTCAAAACAACTAATTCTGAAAACATCATTGAATTCATTGATCAATTTATAATCACTAGGTTTGGATTGCCGACCGCTCTAATTTTTTATAATTATTCATACTTTTCTGGGAATGCAATGACTGAGTTCTCACTTAAAAGAGGGTTCAAACTGAAATATTCGGCCAATTACTATCTGCAAGGAAATGGACTGGCTGAGTCAACAAATAAGAACCTAATCAGGATTATTAAAATGACAGTTGACCAGGACCAGAAGAACTGGCACAAAACTTTGGTAAATGCTTTATGGGCAGATAGAATAACGAAGAAAACTTCAATCGGCACTTCTCCCTTTAACTTAGTTTATGGAAAGGAAGTGGTTCTTCCAACTCACTTGATGATCCCCTCCTTGTCTTTGGTACAACACATCGATGAGGTATCTACTTCCTCCTTACAATTAAGACAAATGGAAATAATTAAATTAGAAGGACAACGAGAACAAGCTAAGAAAACCCATGCCCATCACCAAGCGCTAATAAAATCCTCTTTTGCTTCAAGCATAATGACCATAAAAAATTTCAAATGGGAGATCTAGTTTTGAAATGGAATAAGGCTCATGAAGAAAAGGGCAAACATACAAAATTCCAGAAAATGTGGCTTGGTCCTTTTCAGATTGTAGAAGTCATAGGCCCATCAACGTTTGTGTTGCAGGATTTAGCAGGTAGAAAGGATTCTTTGCCTGTTGTGGCCACCAACAACCCCCCTCTTTGTTTAATATTAGTAATAACACCAAGCAAATAGGGGACCCTTAATAAAAATTCAAACAAACATCTCTAGGAACATTTTTGTTTTTTTTGTTTTCCTTAGAATTTTATCGCAACAAAGCAATGAAACATTTCTTTTATGAGCATAATAAACTATGAAGGAACAATGCCAAAATCATCGCATCGCATTCATTATGAAACACTCTTAAAAGAAAAACTTAAGAAATCTTCGACGGCCAATGTGCGACGTCGCATATCGCAACATCGCATAAAGTAGCACACAATGACTAATATCTGCGATCTGCGATCTGGGATTTGCGATCCGCGATCTGCGATTTGCGATTTGCGATCTGCGATCTGCGATGATCCGATATTGCGATACCACGATACTATAACACAAATCTGCGATCTACGATCTGCGATAAGCGCGAGTTTTCCTCGGCACAATATTCAAGGAAAGCTGCCCATTAATCAAAATTAAGTGCGCGCCTTAAAAAAGAAATTAATGATTGTACGAATGACTGCCTTTTCGTTTTTCGAAGAGTCAGTTTGCTGAGAATGTCATAATTATTCACACATAAGATTTGAAGCTTTCATGTCAATCTTTATTACCATTACTCTTTTCCTTTGCGCAAACTATAAAACAGGAAATAACATGAAGCAATATGCAGGAAACATCTAAGGAAAAAGGGGAAAGCGCCAATGCTCGGAGAACACAGAAGAACTCTCTTTAGAAACGGGTGCCGCATACGATAGAACTATAGATTCCAGAGTATCACTCAACAGATGCTGATGCCGATAGGTCATCTAAAGCTCAGAATCAAAGGCACAAAAAAGCAACATGATTACAAAAAGACCTGAAACTTACACGCCAGAAAAGCCCGGAATGAAGAACAGAAGCAGTTTTCAATCCAGAGAATTGTTCAGAAAGTAAAGTCTTTTGACTCATCAATTTGTTCGCAAAGACAGAAACCGAAATAGCAAAAGCAAGATCAGTTTGGGGGAGATTTGAGTTATTACCAATTATACAAGCAGTGAATATATCCAGTCAGAGGAAGATTCTCTAAAATATCTTATAAGTTTACCAGAAAGTGGTGCCATCTCTTGCTACTTCTATTTTTATAGCGCACACAAAAGGGGAGGGCAACCAGCCGACTCTCCCCAGTCAAATGTTGCATGCTTACAGTGCTTAGGAGCAAATACAGAAATAGTCCAGAGTCAGATTTAATTTTTAGAAATAAGTTTGCTTTATCAGAAGGACGGTCATTTGAAAACCGGATCCTAAATTTATGTAATCAAGATAATTAGCTAGCATTATTTAAACCCTTCTCAGGCATTTAGAGAAGGGTCCGGAGATTTTTCAAAAACTCGTCCTCAGAACATGCACTTTTGCACCCTCGGAGGTGGTTTTGATGAATGGGTGGATCAAGGTTTATTAATGTTTGCATTTGATATCTACTACTGATGTTGCACTTCTGTACTCTTAGTAGATGTTAGAGCAAGGAGAGATAAATCATTATTGCTTGAAGCTTATGAGTGGAACCAGTCATAAATGGTACTTTTATCTCTTGACTATTTTTGCTTATATTCTTGAATTGATTTATAGTTTTCAGTTATTTATATGTCATTGTATGAATGCGTGGGTTACCATTTGGCATTTCTGTATGGTGGAGTCATATTGTTTATGTCTGACATATGAGTAGCTTATTATGCGATATATTGTTCACAACTGTTTTGCCTAACTTCTTATGCAAAGTGGTTCATCTTTAATGATTTCTATTCTTATGATAGATGAATGATCTTTATTACCAGTTATTGTTCGAAATCTCTTTAGATCGCATAATAGAAGATATACACCCCGGGTTAGTGTAGATTAGATGTGTCGTTTCTCTCTAAATTACAATAGCATAGAGTTAGTTTAAAGAATCTGAATTAGATTAGCTTTAAAGTACTCTTAGATCAGCATTATTCAATTCTACACACACAAACACACCCAAGATCGGGAAACTGGTCCCATTATCCCCAGTCGGACCCGCTATACCAAACGGATAAGGAGCTGCCAACCAAGGTCCAGACCGGGTGGTTATCCCCCTTGTTTTCAACCTGATTTTCGGGGCTTCAACACTAACCTCAACTTCTTATATGAGCAAAGGGTTTTGACGGGGTTTAAAATTAATAACAATGGATGCTAAAGATTCATCCATCCTATGTCACTCTCTCAAAAGCTTCATCCATCCTATGTCACAAGATCTACTTCTACACCAAACTTGTGGAAGCTTAATCAAATACGAGTAAGATCAAATAGAACACATATAACTGAGAATGAGAAATCAATCACACATGAACACAAAAGAATAATCTCGGGAAAGCCTCAACCTAAAATGCCTATCTCTGTATTATCATACAAGTGGAAATATGTTTAGATTAAACAAAGAATTAGCTCACAAGCTATCATGCTCTCAGTACAATCGAGTAATACAGCTCACAGACTGAACAGACACAAGATATGCCTTCCCTCAACCCTCCAAGCCTCCTATTTCGTTGCATAGTTTCTCTTGGGGTCCAATGTTGCCACCTATGTGAATTGGCCTCATCACACACTCACCAAACCCAAAAATAACTGTGCAATCTCCAAGGAATGAATTCCTTCTGCATGCAAGAGATATCCTCCAAGGAATATTCTTGCAACTGATAGTACATTGTCCCATCATTTGATCTCAACTGGGTCTCTATTTTAATTGACATGCATGAGTTATTTATGAGAGAATATTTAGTTATTTGAAGTGCAGCAGTTACATGCATGCATGCATTAACTAACTGAACTCACAATTAGTTCAACAATCTATTTGAAATAATCTAACCACACTTCACTAATCTAACTCAGCTAACTAATTACAACTCAAATTAGAACTCATCCTTATCTCTTTAACTAAGGGATAAATTCCTCAATCAATGGGATAACTGTTGCATGTCCTCACAAAGACTTCATGTTTGATATTCTTCAATTAATTAACTCAAGATGAATTAATTAATTATTTTACATATAGCTGCTAAGATCAAATTCGAATTTTACTTCTCTATTTTAGTTCAGGGACTAACTAAAATAGGAAGATATCCCAAAATGCTATTTATGGCAGTGTCATTTTTAACACTTCTATATTTAGCATTTCTTGTTGCTATTTTCAACACTTCCTCTCAACAAGAAATGGATTATCAGTAACCCCAATCTTGTATATGTGGAACTCAAACTTTCATTTTGACAATGCCTTAACCAAAATAGTTGCATTATGTTCCTCGGTCGAAACATACAACAACAACATGATCCTCTTGACCACACAATGTCGAAGATGGTGATACCGGATATCAATGTGCTTGGACTTGTCATGAGAAGCTAGATTCTCAGAGAGTTTGATACAACTTTGATGATCATAGTAGATCACAGTTGGATCCATCCTCTGACCAAACAATCCCACTAGAATCTTCTGCATCCAAATGGCCTCACATGCAACCTAACTAGCAGCCATGTATTCAACCTATGCTGAGCTAAGTGCATCTAATATCTATTTCTTGTTGTACCAGGAAACTGTAGCTGAACCAAGGTTAAAGATTCCTCCAGAAGTGCTCTTTCAGTCTGATGGACTACCTGTGCAATCCACACCTGTGAAGCCCTGAAGCTTCACTCCCTCTGTTTGTCTATACCACAATCCATACTGAGATGTGCCTCTGAGGTATCTCAGCACATGCTTCGCTGCCTTCCAAAACAGCTTGGTAGGCTGAACCATAGCTTGACTCAGCTGGTTTACCACAAAGCATAAGTCTAGTCGTGTGTTCACCAGATATATAAGTGAACCCACAAGCTGCCGGTAAACAGTAGTAGCTACTACCTCACTTGAAGTAGCATCCTCCTTCCTCCAGTTCCCAACTAGAGGAGTCTGCATGGGTTTGCACTTCTCCATGTGAAAGCGCCTGAGTATCTCATTGGCATACTTGCCTTGAGACACAAATACTTCACCATCTTTCTACTACAACTCCATGCCTAGAAAGTAGTGCATAAGACCCATGTATTTCATCTCAAACTTACTTGATCAACTGATCATCACCTGTCAAAATCAGATCATCCACATAAAGAACAATGATCAATGGCTTACCTTCTACCATGATGTGGTAAAGGTTTGCATCTACTTCACTCTTGGTGAATCCCAACCCGGTGAAATAGCAGTCGATCCTAGTGTACCAAGCACAGGGTGCTTGCCTCAGCCCATACCAAGCCCTCTTGAGTCAGCACACATGCGACTCACGATCGAAGGTCTCAAAACCCTCTAGCTGCTCAATGTACACCTCATCCTCAAACTTCCCATTGAGGAATGTTTTCTTCAGATCCATCTGATGGATCTTCCAACCCATCTGAGCTGATAGTGCCAATATCGATATGATAGATGAGTACCTTACTACAGGAGAAAAGGTCTCATCGTAGTCGATCTCCTCGACCTGCGAGAAACCACGAGCAATAAACCTTACCTTATGTTTCTCAACACTCCCATCAGCTGCCTGCTTTACCTTGTAAAGCCATCTGAAACTCACCACTGACTTGTCCTGAGGTCTTGGGACAACATACCACACATAGTTCCAAATGATAGAGTCATACTCCTCTACCATTGCATCAACCCAGACTGGCTGTTGCACTGTCTCCTCGAATGAAGAAGCTTCGGACTCTACACACTCCCCAACCAGGGCCATGTACCTAGTGTACCGCTCGGGTGACCTCCTTTGTCTACACTGAGAATATGGATGTCCCACATTCTCCCGCACATCCAGCATCAACCTGTCAGCTTCCCTTGAGAATTTTCGCCCATCTCTGGAAGAATCAGCATGAGTGGATGTCTCCACTCCCAGATCCTCTTCATGTGGTTGCTCCACATCAATCTGAAGTTCCTCCTCCTTAGGAACTGAAGGTTCCTCCTCTGCATGCAACTTGAGCTCCCTCTCAAGTGATACTCGCATGGCTTTCTACTTGTCGAACTTCAGATCTATGCGTACCATTGTCCTCTGACTGGTAGGTAGATACACCTGATAGTTGTGGGGTGTATCTGTGTACCCAACAAGTATTCCCAACTCAGCTGTTGGATCTATCTTCTTCCAGGCATCTTTGGTCACATGGAAATAAATCGATGATCCAAAGAGTCGGAAGTGACTCACATCTGGTTGCTTCCCAGAAAAGGCCTCCATAGGTGTCTTCATTCCTAGTATACCGTGCAGGCTTATGTTTTGCAAGTAAACTGTTGTATTGCATGCCTCACCCCACAAATGTAGTGGTAGGATTTGGTCATGCAACATCCGTCGAGTTGCTCCCATAATCGATCTGTTCTTCCTTTTGGCCACCCCATTTTGCCGTGGGTTATGGAGTGTTGTCAACTCCTGTTTAATTCCTTCTGCAGCGCAAAAGTCCTTAAACTATTGGGAGACATACTCTCCACCATTTTCACTACACAAGGCTTTTATTTTCTTTCCAATTTCTTTCTTTGCCAAGGATTTAAACTCACAAAACCTCAAGAAGGTCTGATCCTTCTTTTGCATAAAGTATATCCAACATCTACGAGAAGAATCATCAATAAAAATAACATAGTACCTTTGTTTAGTGGTAGAGATTGTATATAACGGTCCACAAACATCTATGTGAACTTGCTCCAGGATTGTTCCAACTCTACTATCTTGATCTGGAAAGGAATATTTCGCATACTTCCCCAAGGTACAACCTTTGCATGTATTTGTCTGCTCCAGTTTTCCCTTGGGAAGTCCGATAGAAATCTACTACATGATCTTCAAGGCTCCATGGTGCAAGTGGCCCAATCTTCTATGCCATAGCTCGCCAACATCATGGCTCTGCACCATCTCAGCTTTGGAACTCAATCCAACACAATCGTCTTCCTCTAGCTTGTATAGATTCTTTACTCTAGTCCTGATTCGCTTGGTCTGTCCAGTGTTGATTTTCCTGAAGAATACCTTTCCTTTACTAAAGACTACATCATAGCCTTTATCTTCTAGCATAGCAATGAACACAAGATTCTTCTTCAGACCTAGTACATACTTTACATCAATCAAGGTGAGAGGAGCTCCATGCTCCCTTCGAAACACAACTGTACCTTCACCTGAAACATGGTACTTCCCATCATCGCCCATCTCGATCCACATCTGGAGATCCTTCTCCTCCAAGGTACTGAAAATATTCTTGTTACCTGACATGTGGAAAGAGGCTCCACTGTCCAGGTACCACACACATCCCACCATGGATGAAACCATGCATGTGATAAGAGAGAAATCCAACTCAAACTGTGAGGCCGATGCATCACCATTAGATCCCTTCGAGGGTCCCTTCTTGGATTTCTTTTGTGGACAATTTGTAGCATAATGGCCCACTTCATGACAATGAAAGCATCACACTTTCGATTTGTCAAACTTCTTCCCACCATGGGAAGAACTTTATTTGGAATGGGATGCCTTCCCTTTCCCCTTCCTTGCCTTACTTGCTAAGGCTAGATTTTCCTCATCATCTTGCTTTGATGAGGATCCATCTCTGGTGCTTCTTCTTATCTCCACATGCATCAGATCCGACCAAACATGTTTTCAATTTGGTAGCTTTTCTCTTCCATTTATCGAGTCTTGGTAGCTATGCCAGCTCTTAAGAAGACTGAGAAGCATAAGACTCACCATGTCATCATCGATTGTCATGATCCCTACACTTCCAAGCTCATCCTGCAGGTGGTGAGTTTGTTCAGATATCTAGATATCATGTTTCCCTTTTTACACTTGATTTTCCAAGGCTTGTCTTTCAGCACTAGCTTCCTCTGATCACTACTGTTCTGATATAGATCTTTCAATGTTTTCTACATTGAAAATGGTGTCTCCTTCCCATGGAGACTCGAGACTATGTGGTCTCGAACTCCCTCTAGAAGGATTCTCCTTGCTCTAGCCACACATTTCTTCCATTCCACCAACTCTATAGCATTAGCCACTGCCGACATGGGGACTTCTTAATCAATGAAGTCCTTTAGACCGTTATCCTCTAATACTGCTTCCATGCGATCCTTCCAGGCTATATAATTCAAGCTGCCATCAATTGCATACTCGAGTCTTAAACCATTGAATGCCATTGGTGAAATTGAGATGTGATAAGAACTCGATTTCGATATTCAGGAACCTCAAACTTTGAACTTCTCCCTTCTTGTATACTATTCTTCGCTTTGATCACCTTTGCTCTAATACCATGTAGAAATTTCCACTGTAGATCAACAAATTATGCAATATACTAAAGCAAAATACAAGATCTACCTCTACACCAAACTTGCGAAATCTTAATCGAATATGAGCAAGATCAAATAGAAAACATATAACTGAGACTGAGAAATCAATCACACATGAACACAGAAGAATACTTTGGGGAAAGCCTTAGCCTAAAATCCCTATCTGTGTATTATCATACAAGTGGAAATATGTTTAGATTACACAAAGAATCATCTCACAAACTATCCTGCTCTCAGTACAATCGAACAATGTAGCTCACAGATTGAATAGACACAAGATATGCCTTCCCTCAACCCTCCAAGCCTCCTATTTCCTTGCGCAGTTTCTCTTGGGGTCCAATGCTACCATCTATATGAATTGGCCTCATCATACACTCACCAAACCCAAAAATAACTGTGCAATCTCCAAGGAATGAGTTCCTTCCGCATGCAAGAGATATTCTCCAAGGAATATTACTGCAACGGATAGTACATTGTCCCATCATCTGATCTTAGCTGGGTCTCTGTCTGAACTGACATGCATGAGTTATTTATGAGAGAATATTCAGCTATTTGAAGTGCAGCAGTTACATGCATGCATGCATTAACTAACTGAACTCACAGTTAGTTCAACAAACTATTTGAACTAATCTAACTGGACTTAACTCAGTTAATTGAGCTAACTAATTACAACTCAAATTATAACTCATCCTTATCTCTTTAACGAAGGGATAAATTCCTCAATCAATGGGATAATTGTTACAAGTCCTCACATAAACTTCATGTTTGATTTTTTCCAACTAATTAACTCAAGATGAATTAATTAACTATTTTACAAACAACTGCTAAGATCAAATTCGAATTTTACTTCTCTATTTTAGTTCAAGGACTAATTAAAATATGAATGTATCCCAAAATGCTATTTATGGCAGTGCTATTTTTAGCATTTCTTGTTGCTATTTTAAACAGCAAGAGCTGGATATTGAAATCTAGGAAAACATTTTCCACCAAATCCCTTACTTCATTCCTATAAGAATTCAATCTTGGGTGTTTGGTTTGACATTGATTTTTTACTTGCTTCACCACCATTTCTGAGTCCTCGTACACAGAGAAGTAGCCAATGTTAAGGTTTTTGGAAGCTTGAAGCCCCAACAATAATGCTTCATATTTAGCTACATTGTTCGTGGCCTCAAATTCCAGTTTGAAAGAAAGAGGAATAAAATTACCTTTTGGAGATACCAACAACACGCCTACTCCATTTCCTTCCCTAAAATAAACACCATCAAAATTTTATTTCCATACCTAGTCATGTTCAAGTAGTTGTTTACCTAGATGGGTAGGAAATTCCACCTGTTCATCCCCCATGATTTGATCATATTCTTCTAATAACAAACAAGAAAAATAGTTCTCCTTACCATACACTATAGCATTGTTTGAACAATGTTCCTTTGTAATCGTCTTCACAAATCTAGATTGCCTGTATAATCATTTCTCCTCTCCACCAAATACTAGAATGGTAGCATATGCCAGATCCAGTTTAATGGACCCCCAAAGTTTCATCCCCCATGACCTAGACAAAAGCATACAAAATCTTGTAGCGTTGTCAACAACTACAATGTCCATGACTACACGTTTTGCTTGGATTTGAGCCAAATTAACCACTAGATCTTTAATCATTCGCAGGAACTTTACTCTCTTGGAATCAAAGGAATATATATCTTTGTATGGTTTTGTTATCTATAGTATGAGTTTTTCTATCATAAATAGTGGCATTAAGTTATGAGATGCTCATGAGTCAAGCATACAATTATGTAGTAGTAGATCATGGATCACTGAAGTGACATAGAATGGAGGAGTGGAAGGGTCCTACTCCTCCACATGTGGTCTAGATACAACCATGGGCCTTTATTCTTGTAGGTTAAGGCTACCATGAAGGAGTGTAGTGATGGGTGAGTTCACAAACTAAGAAAATTGAGATTTATAACTTGGTTGTTTCAATAATTTAGTTAAAGTGGAAACTATATTGACTTTTTTGAGCTCTTTTTGAAGGTTGAAGGAAGAGGTATTCCTATCAACTTTAACAATCTCAACAGGTTATTTATCCTCATTATAGGTTGGCTTTATTTGTGGTGTAAATTGCTCTGTTTTGGACGCTCCAGGGTCAGTGGGAGTGGGATTGGAGGATTCCTTTTAGGTTGGCAGGATAGAGTTGAGTGGTTTCTTCCCATTATCTATTGGCTTAAGGGAACTTGGGTGAAGAGTTTCCTCGTTCTGGTCCTGTATTCTGGACCTTTTCCTAGATGACTTGAGATCATATTTCTTGTGTAACTAGGATTGCATGAAATCAACAAATTGTTTACAATAATTATCTATCTCATCATCATCTAGTGGGGAATCCAAGTCATCCCCTTATTCTTCATGTGCTTCTGTTTTGTTTTCTCCCTTAGAAAGAGAAGAAAACTAGTTTTCTTAAACCTCTATAGTTTCTTCAACATTCTCCTTGGGGTCATATTCTAAATACAAAGGAGGCTGGATATGATCCTATTGATCCTTTCTCTCCCTTTGCAAGAGTTGCAAGGGCAACCTTTTGTATTGGGGGTTAAAATTTTCGTTAGGGGTTGGTTGACTTTGTCGAGGGGGGTATTTTTCCAACTCTAGTTTTACAAGTTTGTTAGACAAATTCCTTATCAGCTTGTTCATCTCATCTAACTTTTGTTCTTGAGTTTTCTTTACATGGCCTGAAGAACATGCCTCTTCCTTGCCCCTCCTCCTATCACCATATTTAAGCTTCCCTTTCCATTTTCTAGTGGAGGTGAAATTTGCTTCATATTCTAGGGTATTTGTTTGAATTTGATCCAAAGTATGAGACTTTATTCCTCTTAGGGTAAACCCAAACTCTAGTTCAAAAGCTCCAGTAAAAACCACTTTGAAAGAATCTCGTGGAAGTTTAATTTTAGGAGGAAGACTGTTATACAATTTATTAAACCTCTTTATAAATTCTAAGACATCTTCATTAGGCTTTTTATTCATTGTATTAAATTCGATAAGAATATACTCATGGTCCCTTTTCTCCCCTCATTTCTACATGGAAGAGTTCTCCATTTCTTCCCCTGTATTAATTGAAGCATTATGTAGAATCTTGAAACATTTCCTGACCTCTCCATCCAAAGACTAAATAAAGAGTCTTAGTACTACATCCAGATGTTCTACATTCAGATTCTTAGTGAATGCACAAAATGTTTCTATATGCTTCTAGGTTGAGATGTCATCCTCTCCAGTGAACCTTGGGAGGAGTTTAAGGTAATATTGTGGTATACCATTTAGGGACTATTGCAAGTTGAGTGTAGCGTATTTATTAAGGAGAAAATCAGGGCATCGATATTTTTTAATGGAGAAGGTAGAACATTTATCACAGGGTCTGGTTGAGGAGTTGTATGGATTATGACTATGTGGAGTTGATATGGAATGTTGGTAGTGCTCAGATTCAAACTAATTATGAGGATATCTTTGACTTCTTCAGGTTCTAGGAAGGTATGGAATGTCAAAGGGAGTGAACTAACAAAAGCCTCTTTAGTTTTGACTCTTGAGGAAAATGAACTAAACAACGGGAAACATTCATCATAATACTCCAAGACTTTGGAAGAGGACTTAGAGTAGTTTATCTTATCCTTCTAAGAGTTGGAAGTTAACACTTCAAGAAAAGAAATCACAGGATCTGGAGTAATGAGAGTTATCTCTTTCCAAACCCTCCTGGATATGATTTTTCAGGGTCGAATAGAGTGGGAGTTTCATGTTGAGAGGTGTCGGAGCAAGTATGGGGCCTTTTGAAAGCCAGGGTGATCAAATGAAGCTTTAAACAGTGGAGTCGCCAAGGTGAGAGATCTTCGACCCACACCCATTTTTCACACCTAACCGGGGGGCATAAAAATGTCATACGCAGGGAAAATGTTCTGATTTTTCCCCAGCGACAACACCAGAAAATGTTGTAGATCCTATAGACAACCCCTAGGTTGAGGACAGGTCAGTGCCTAAGATATCTTAGAAGTGCTTATAAGATTTTTTGAAAATTTTCACTTACATTCAACATTAAACACATTTAAAAAAAAAAATTAGTTCCAAATCTCTCTCAAGAGGGTAGAGGCAATTGATATAAAAATAAACTCACAAAAGAACTAATATCCAACTTTGGTGGCTAACTTATATAAGGACAAAGTTAATTTGGTCATTATAGTAAGTGGGAAAGAAGAATATGAAGAAATGAAATCAAATACACAAGGCTAAGCGTAGAATGCAGTGCATCGAACTTTGGAAAGAAAACAGATAAATGAAACATTGAATGGCATATCAAATTACATGGAGCCATATTAAGGACATTATATCTTATTAGTCATAGGCATCTTAGATCAACATTAGACATAGATGAATCCATGATTTCATAAAATACACCCATCATCTACTATTACATGTCATCTGAGAAGAAAATAGAGATGAATGAAAGGAACATAGAAGAGAATACGTACTTCAGCCTCATGTGACCCAGAATCACCAAAAATAAATTGTTTATTAATCTGCAGATAGAACGTACATTTTCACTTTCTTCATTAAGAGTTCCATACCCTCTTTAAAAACCAAAATTTGGAATGTCTCTATGAAAACAAAATTTGAAATGCCTCAAAATGTATCATAAACAATTTTTTATAGGGTCTTAGGATGAGCACCCTCTACAAAATATTCCTTCTTGATTTGTCAATGCTTCATTACAACAGAATGATGTGAGCATGTAACTTGTACAACTATACTAGTTAAACCTTAACTAACTTGACTTCATTTCTTGAAATAGAAGATTTACAGAAAACATAAAATAGTAAGGTGTAATGATTGACATGGTTAGAAAAAAAATTTCACCTCTGTTGGCGAGGTTTTGGAGCAAGAGTAGCTAGGTCAGTGATCTTGAGTTGTGGAGGAATTACAAATTGATCACATTTTTGCCATAGTGTTGGGCTTGGTAGAGGAGAGCGAAAGAATTTTTGACAAGGAAACACTGCCTTGAGACTTCAACCTTCTTGTTGGGAAACACACATGAGCAAATTATTTTGAGCTTGTACCAAATATATTTGGCAACTAAATTTGGAAGCTATGGCCAACAGTGAACGAGACCATATAAGAATACATCAATAGAATATTGAATAATATAAATGTTATTTGTCACATCTTTAGATATGAGTTGAGCATGTAAGGTTTCATCTCTTTGAAAAAGTGTTTGTGGATCATTATCATTTGTGAAGGCACAATAATAAGAAACATATTGATCCTCAACACTACTAAAATTCTTACCATAAAAGAAACAACAGCGAAACAAATCCAAAGAGATATTAAAGCACTTTGATTTCACAACCATAATTAACAAAAGTGTCTCATTAACTTTAATTTACAAACACCATTATCCTTAATCATAATGAATTATTAATTAAATAATTAATG
>APFE031171925.1:106235-131060 GCA_000404065.3 Pinus taeda | reverse complement strand
ACGAGGCGGGGACTTGTTGTTATATTTAGAGAAAATTCGTCAAGGATTTTTGTAAATCAAAGTTATAGTTGTTAAACTTCAAAATTTGAAGTGTCTTAGACATTTTTTATGGTGCTGAATCTATTTCCACCATCAAAAACACTATTCAAAAACTGCCTTTACAAGATTATTTGAAATATTTTTGCCCAAATTCTGACCACTTTTAACCACCCATGCAATTTCTCCTCCTGATTAGACAACTCCAAAAATTCAATAATCAAAACAAAAATTGATTAAGAAGCTAAACCTTAAATCGGTAAATTAGAGTATAATGACGTTGATCGTAAGATGAGGTAGTTTGTTTAAATTATTGATAGTCGAGGATTCCTTTTATTTCTATAAATATATATTAGTGCGAGTCGGCAAAAGAGGAACCGTTTTGTTTAATAAATGGCGAAGCGCTAGTGGAGGAAGCGTTGATGACGTTTGTAAAACGCGAAATACGAAATGTTATTATATAATTAAGAAGGAAATAAAAAAATAATAAGTAATAAATTCACATTTCGTTTACCTACTCTATTTCGGTATGAATAATCCGAACCATTTTCGGTTTGATAGTGACCACAAGGCGAGGAAGTCTTGGTCTGGTGACAACCAAAATCAGATAGCATGGGCTGAAGGCATGACGTATGTGGGTCTGGCTGCCAGTACGCGTGCCTTGCAGTGCGCCAACAACGAGGAAACTCCTAAGCAATTGACCGAACGCACATTGGCGTTTCCTTCTGGGTTGAACTCTGGTTTTCATTTTTTAAATCAGGGTTTTAATCTATAGCATTATTAAATCATCTATACGATTATTAAATTACAAGTATGGAACTGCTGAAACAAAGTCATGAACTCTGTGTTGAACCTTATTGGTTTTGTATGTGGAGAGACTGCACACAGAAAATACGAAAGAAAGCCGGCAGCGGTAAGCACTTTTGGCAGATCAGTCGTCTAAATTTTTGAGGTTCAGTTCTTCATTCTCATTTCTTCCTTCTCTCATTTCTTCATTCTTCCTTTTAATTATTGGCCATCAATTATTGCCCATCTCATGGAACATATGAACTTCACACCCAATTCTGAAGCACTGCCGTATACTTCATACGATATCAAAAACAACAACTGTGTGTATGATGTATTTATAAATCACCGTGGTCCTGATGTGAAGAAAACCTTGGCCACTGAGCTTTACCATCGCCTTTGCCAAGAATTACGAGTATTTTTGGATGAGAAAGAATTGCAAGAGGGAGATAAAATAACTCCTGGGATTGAAGGCGCTATTCGAACAGCCTCGGTCCATATAGCAATTTTTTCCCCTGGATATGCGGACTCATGTTGGTGTTTGAATGAGCTACTCCTGATGCTGGAATCTGGCGCAACTATTATTCCCGTGTTCTACGGTGTCAGGCCATCGGAGCTTCGATGGACACAAAGCAAATATGGACTATTTGCTCAACTGGTGAACATTCTACCCTGTATCTTCCTGTGTACGCGGAGCGAAAATGGAGTGTATGATCGGGCCCTGCGCAAGCTAGAAAAGAAGAAGACAGCCGATTCCAAACCACGATACGACTCCAACACCATTAAAAAATGGAGGGAGGCTCTTTCAGTTGCTTCAGATATAAAAGGTTTCATTTTCAAAGCTTATAATGGGTAAGATCTCCAACATTGCCTTTGTTTAATCCGGTTTACTTTGTGGTTTGATCGATATATGAGTCTCCAACATTGCCTTTGTTTAATCGGCTTTGATTTGTGGTTTGATCGATATATGAGTCACCTTTAATTTGCTAGATTGATAAATATATGAGACTCTACCTTTTTTGACATACTCAAAATATTATGCAGTGACGACAAGGAGTTCGTCGAACATGTCGTGGAAGCAGTATTGGAAAAATTTAAAAAAACTCTGAATGTATGCAAATACCCCAGGGGTTTGGACCAAAAGTTAAAAGATTTTGAAAAAAAATTGTTGTTGAATAAGCATGACGGGAAGACTAGAGTTATAGGAATTGTTGGCCCTGGTGGGGTTGGCAAAACGACCCTAGCAAAAGAAATCTTCAACAGATCAAATTACAAGCTATCTAGCTTTTTATTTGATGTCAGAGAAAAGGCAGCCACAGGTTCTTTAGTTTCCTTGCAGAGTATGCTTCTTAAAGCCCTAACTCGATCAAATGTGGAAATACACAGCATTGATGATGGTATAGAAAAGCTCAATAAGTATATGTTACCTTGCCATGCTCATGCTCTCATTATTTTAGATGATGTGGATCATCTTCAGCAGCTGGATGCATTGCTTTCACCAGTAAAAGATGTCCTCCATCAAGATAGCTTAATTTTAATTACATCTCGCAATAGGGATGTCCTAAGGAGCTCAGGAATTTCGGAGTCATTTATTTACGAATTAACAGGGTTGAATCGCCTACACTCTAAGGAACTCTTCTGCTTCCATGCCTTAGACCAGTCTTACCCTGTTGTAGGATTTGAACAAGTGGTTAATAAGTTTTTGGATGTCTGTGATGGATTGCCGTTATCTCTCAAAGTGTTTGGGGCGCTTCTTCGTGGAAATGAAGATTTAGTGTATTGGAATGCTCAATTGGACAAAATCTCCAGGATACTGCCCACCGATATACAAAGCAGGCTAAAAATCAGCTATGATGGCCTCGACCTAGAGGAGAAACAGATATTTTTAGACATTGCCTGTTTCTTCATAGGAGAAAACAGGGATAGCGCCATTAGAATATGGGACAGATCTGGGTGGGGAGGATGGCTTGGTTTTCGGAACCTAGAAAATAAGTGTCTTGTAGAGGTCGACAGCAAAAATCTGATCAAAATGCACGATCATCTTAGAGACCTGGGCAGAGATATGGCAGACAATGAACCCCCTGGAGGCTCCCGGCGGTTTTGGCGCCTCAACGACAACCTTAGGGGGCTTTCTGACGAATCACCTGTAAGTATTTAAGCCTTTAGTCAGACTTGAAAGTGTTTCTGATCTCGAAATTATGTCCAGCAAATTCTGAATTGTTAATCTTTGCAACACTGTCAGTATTGTTTCTAACCATTTCCAGAAAACGATTTAGGTGCGTGGAATCAAGAACCTTGGGGAGTGTAGGAGTTTGGCAACGGATATCAGCAGCCTGCAGCTACTTAGCGCTGAAGGTTCCTGTGTGAAAAGCATACTTAGCGTCAGGGAATCGCCACAACTAATATGGCTCTGCTGGTATAAATGTCCATACTCCTATTTACCTCATTGGATTCCGATGAAGAATTTGCTAGTTTTAAAAATAAAGGGGGACAAACTGGAAACGCTGTGGCAAGATGAAACTCAGGTAATCATGCAATTTATTGAAAAAGTGTTTATTTTCGCAAAAATTGTTCTGCTTTGATTAAGTGTTCTGTCTTGATATACAACCATGCACAAAAGTTTTGATTTAGTTGTCAAACCCGCTTTGCATATGTGCACATTGCAGGCACCTCTGCAGTTGATGGAGTTGGATATCTCTGCTACTCACCTGAAAAGGATTCCAAAGTCTATAGGAAAGTTGAATCGTCTCGAGAAGATCGTTCTGAAGCCTGGAATTCATTCTGAAATGGTTTTGGAAACAATACCAGAGGAGCTCTGTCATCTGCAGTCCTTGAAACACTTGGAGTTAAAGCACTGCTCAAATATGAAGTGGCTACCAGATTCCTTTGGTAGGTTAACTAACCTCCAACATATTGACTTGTTCAACTGTTCCCGTTTGCAGATGCTTCCATACTCCTTTGGGAATTTAAGGAGCCTCCAACGCATTTTCATGAAAGAATGTTTCAAAATGGAGAGGCTTCCAGAATCTTTTGGGAGCTTAAGCAACCTCCAATATGTCGACTTTTCCGACTGCACCAATTTGCAAATGCTTCCAGATTCCTTTGGGAACCTATCCAATATCCAACATATCGACCTGTGCAGCTGCTCCAATTTGCAGATTCTTCCAAATTCATTTGGAATGTTAATGAACCTCCAGTATATTGACTTGTCGGACTGCTCCAATTTGGAGATGCTTCCAAATTCCTTTGGAAACATAACGAACCTCCAATATATCGACTTGTCCGGCTGCACCAAATTGCAGATGCTTCCAGATTCCTTTGATAACCTAAAGAACCTCCAACATTTAGATTTGTCCAACTGCTCCAGATTGCAGAAGCTTTCAGATTCATTTGGTAACTTAATCAGCCTGCAACATATTAACTTGTCCCGCTGCTCCAGTTTGCTGATGGTTCCAGAATCCTTTGGGAACTTAACTAATCTCCAACATATTGACTTGTCCCGCTGCTCGAATTTGCAGATGATTCCAGGTTCGTTAGGAAACTTAAGGAAGCTCCAACATTTCGACTTGTCAGACTGGTTTAGTTTGCAGACGCTCCCAGATTGGTTCGGGAAGTTAAGGAGCCTTGAACATATCGATCTGTCAGATTGCTGCAATTTGCAGATGCTTCCAGATTCTTTTGGAGACCTAAGGAAACTCCAACATATTAACTTGAGTGGAAGCAATTTGCACATGCTTCCAGATTCCTTTGGCAACTTAACTAACCTCCAACATCTTGACTTGTCTAGGTGCTCCAATTTGCAGAGGCTTCCAGATTCCTTTGGGAACTTAACGAACCTCCAATATCTTGACTTGTCTAGATGCTCTAATTTGCAGAGGTCTCCAGATTCCTTTGGGAACCTCCAGTGTTTCACTTGATATGGTCAAGTGGCAACCAATCAATCGGTATATATTTAAGTTGCATTAAATTTTTGAGGATTTATGTATACAACTACCAGAAGTGATGCTCAGTGTTGAACATTTAAGGTCGTTGGGAAGGTTAATGCGTGTGTGGGGTTGGTGAGGAAGCAGTGGGGAACCTCATATCATGATATGCAGAGCTATTGGTACAATCATAGCGCTTAGAGATCTGTGGTTCACCTTTAAAGGTGTGTGTTAATTAAAATTAAAATGTATGATATGATCTTTTTGTTACTTCCACTTAATTCTCTGTCGGATTGACATTCTGTGAATTTTTTTTACACTTCGACCGAACTCTAAAGGTTGCGTGTGACTTAATGGGCTATATATTGATATTACATGCCAATTATACTTGTAAACTACTTGATTTCATATTAAGCATCTTTATTTTCAAAATGTCCTGTGTAAAGTAAGTTCAAAGGTAATGAGACAGCCTTTAGTGAACCGAATTCAAATTACTCATCTTTATTTTCAAAATGTCCTGTGTAAAATTTAAAGTATGTTCAAAGTTAACCCAATGAGTCAACGAGTCAACGAGACAGGGTGGAGATTTTGGAAGAGGAAAAAGCAGTTGTCTTTAAAGTGACTTTTTGAAAGTCTTTTTGGTGGCTTTTTTCGGTCAAATTCCGGCAGTAATTTATTGGAATCTCAAGTTTGATAGCTAGTTTCTGCACAATCAAAGTGTCCGAGGGGTTTTTCAGGGTGCTGAATCCAAATATGCAATTAAAAAACCATTTTAACTGCAACAAATCAAGATTTAAACTCAATTTCTTCACCGGAATCTCCAAAAAGTAGCTAGTTTCTGCACAATCAAAGTGTCCCAGGGGTTTTTCAGAGTGCTGAATCCAAATATGCAATTAAAAAACCATTTTAACTGCAACAAATCAAGATTTAAACTCAATTTCTTCACCGGAATCTCCAAAAAATCACATTATAGACCACTCCTAGGAAAAATGATTATCCAAATTGCCATGCACTCGTGGGAAAATGTGCCGTGTAGGAGCATTGAAATTATTGAAATGTACAGCTAACTCTGTTATTAGGATCATTTTTTTATTTTTAATGATTGACAATTAATTTTTGAAGGCAACGAATCTGTTCACAATTCTTGGAATTTGATATCTGGAGTTGTGGTTCACGCATTATGGTTCAGCACGGCACATTGAAATCTTTGAAATGTACAGCTAACTCTGGTATTATGATCATTTTCTTTTTTTAATGATGGACAATTAATTTTTGAAGGCAGCGAATCTGTTCACAGTTCTTGGAATTTGATATCTGGAGTTGAGGGTCACTCATTATGGTTCAATACTGAATTATAGGCGGTACTCTACTTATTCCGTATGCGATGATCTCCAGACAAGCTTAAAGTTTTGTAACAATATTTTTAGAGTAGAACACCAGGGGAGCTTTAAAGCTGACCAGAGATTATGTTCATGATGATACGCATCAAAATTTTGGGTGTGTTTGTTAGGATTTTTATCCGACCAACAAAGTAAGGATAAAGACACTACAACCCCTCCTCAAATGCAGCAGCAGATTTTCGTCTTTGAAGCGTTTATTTTCGAGTCGAGTCCAAAGCCCTCAAATGCAGCAGCAGATTTTAGCTTTGAAGTGTTCATCTGGGAGTCGAGTCCAAAGTTCGCCACTTAAAAGAGATGAGAAAATCTGTTGATTTTGGATTTCACTATAAAATTAAATTAAAGAAAATTAATATTAATGAATATAAGTTTTATTAATAAGTAAAGGAAAATAAATGTTGGGTAATTAATTTATTTAAGTTTAAATTTATTTGAAATAAATGATGTATTGAAATATATTTAATTAATTATATAAATATTCAATAATTATTATTAAAAGTAAAAGTTAATTATTATCATTTTAGTTGTAATTAATTTCGTAGGATTATAAATTTTTATTTTTAAATCATTTTTTGAATGTATATCTTAAATTTTTTTTAGTGAAATTGGATTGTCATACAACACAAACTTTGTAAAATCTAAATTCTTATATTATTTTAGGCCAAAATTGGCGCATATATATTATATATATATATATATATATATATATATATATATATTAATGATAAATAGATATATGTTGAATTTGTCAATTATATCAATATTAAGAACCAAAAATAAATCTATTTATAAAGTTAGTGAGCTAGGATAAATGCCACAAATAAATCAAGAGTTGATAATATGTTCTGATAGGATATTATTGTTCCACATAGAATGGATGAGAAATAATACACTCATATAATGTTACAATATATACCCCGTGGCCCATCCAAACCACATATTCCAGGAAAATCATTTATTTATAGCTAAACAAACAAAATTTTCATATTCTTCAAATTCCTTTGATTTCTCCAAAATTGTATTATCTTTCTTCATAGCAAATATTTCACATGATTCATGCCTTATTAGAAATTATGAATCTACACAAACATGGAACTTGATATGAGATACTTGTTCTTCCTGTCATTATCATTTCATGCCTAGAAGTTAATAGTTGCATTTCAAATTCTTGTCTTAGTTAAAATCATTATCATACATCAGTATATCATTGACAAAGATGAATCCATGTGTATGATGCCCACTATAGCATGTAAAAATATGGGCTTCCACCAACTCATGCCATTAGCAATTATACTTAATGTCTATGTTGGGTGCCCTTCCCCACCTAAAAATTATACTAAAACATCCCTATTGAGTTGGTGGGGAAAAAATTCTTCCTTAATATCAAAGTTGTAGATGCTCCAGTAGGCCACAACATTCTTCTTAGGTGCAATTATATGTATTCTATGAAAGTAGTTGAATTATTAGTCTATTGTGCTACAATCTCCCCCACAATGGGAGTGTTATCATTTCCGACCAACAAACACATTGTAATCCTCAATCACCTTCCAATATAAACAACATATTACCTCTCATATTGGATATATTGGAAACCCCATAAAATCCTATCTTACAAAGAGATTGGTATAAGAATTTTTAAATATTCCTTGTTACTTTGTGTATACTATGGTACAAAACTGAAAGTCACCCAAAGAAAAACCACCCCTTTGTGCACAACTGTATAAATTGAAAATGTATTAATTATTTCTTCCTTCGTATAAAGTTCACCATCCACATTTGAAACTCCACCTCCTTTAGTCAAGCCTCTCTTCCATTCCTACAACCCCATCACCAAAATCTTCTCTTCTTCCAAAATTTGGGAGTTCTGGACATCAAATATTGGAAATACTTAATCTCATGTGAATAAAATTAGAAATACCATCATGGTACTTCTCACTATCATCACTTACCACTTAATAAAATCATCTTCACATTTAATTTTTAAATTAGTAGTACCTTCTTACACCTATGCACATGTACCTCTAAAACCAAACTTTTCTATGATTATCCTCACAACATTAATAACCAACATGATACTTGGGGGGCAACAAGAAATAAAGCGGCAATTACTTCAAGTATAGACAAGCTCAACTAAGCAAACATTCATCCCTATGTCCCACCCTCATGTTCCCTATGCAATGCCAATGACCATGCCATGACCTCTACTCGATGCTTCCACTAGTAATGATAGAATTATTTCCAAACCAACTAGGTTAGGTCACCCACTCCAACTCTCTTGAAGGAACCTATCAATGCATGCAATAGGACATTACATACAAGAAATTCAAGTGTAATATATTCTATGTATGACTACACTCAACATCGTTTGAATCTCCCATAGTTCTAAACTATGCTTTCCATAGTTTGTTAGCTTCAAACACTAACTAAATCAATGACACAACCTTAGTAGTAGGCCATCTCCACACCAGTCATGGTTACCAATAATCTCAACATCTTTCATTATGTTTCCATGTTCATAGGGTGTGCTCACACAAGTTGATGTCTCAAAAGTGGAAATGGGTCATCATAAACATATGTGTATTCACAAGAATGCACAAGTATTTGTAAGTTTCTTGCTATAACATTAACCAATCCATCACCAAGCATGCTAAGTAGGAATTCATAAGAATGTTCATGTTCTCTTAGAAACAAGAATGCACACATATTCATTTTAGGTGAAATACCCAACAAAAACACACATGCACTACCATTGGGAATTTTAACAAAATATCTTGTGAGTAGTCTACATAATTGGGGGCTAGGGATTGTGCTTTGGGTAAGGGACTAAGGTTATGGGCTAAAGGAATGTGGGACCTAGGATGAAGAGGGTCCAAGCCTAGGGGTAAATGGTGTTAAATTTCATATGGGTGGGAATAAGGCCCTATGGTAGAGGGGATAAGGAAGAACGAGAGCCCTAGGGTAGAGTGGATTGAGGAGTATGTTCGTAAGGAAGAGGGTCTAGGGGAAAAGGTGATGAGGTCCTTGTCTCTCTTCCCTTCTCTTTTTATATTCCTCTCTCTTCTTCTCCCTCCCCCACTTCCTATTTCCCCATACCTAGCTCTCTTTGCATATGTCACACACTCTCTCTACCTCTCTTTTCCATACCTCTCCCCCACTCTCCTTCCCTCCCTCTTTTCGTCCGTCTATATCTTTCTCTCCCACTACTCTCTCTCTCACACACACACACACATTGAGCCTCTATCCCAACCTCTCTACATCCCTTCTTTCTCTCCCTCCCTCCATCTCACTTCCACTTCTTCTCTCTATATATCTATAAGCCTTCTTCCCTCTTCATTTCTTTCATTCTCTATCTCTCCCTCTCATTATCCCTCCCCTCTCTCTCTAGCCTCTACTGTTCTATCCCCTACCATCCATATCTCCCTCTCTTAGTCTCTCTTTCTCTATATCACACCAAGTTTGTCTCTCCCCTCCTCTCCAAACCTTCTTCTCCCTCACTTTCTCTGCCTCTCCCTCCCTCCCTTCCCTAGTCTCTCCTTCAGTACCACACCCTCCTCTATCCTTTTGTTTCTCTCTCTCTCTCTCTCTCTCTCTCTCTCTCTCCTCTTATTTCTACCATCTATCTCCCCTCCTCTCTCCTCTTATACCCACCCCTCTATCTCTCCCTCTTTCCATTTCTCTTGTACTCTCTCACCGTCTCCCCTCTCTCTCTCTCTCTCTCTCTCTCTCTCTCTCTCCCTCTCTCTCTCCCTCCATCCATTTCTCTCTCCCCCCTCCCTTTCAACCCACCTCTCACTCCCCCCCTCTCTTTTGTTCCCTCTCCCTAAACCTACCTCCCACTCCCTCACTCTCTTCCTCTCTCTCCCTACTTCCATCACTCCCTCTCCCTCTAACACTCCCCTCCCTATCACTTCCTCTCTCTCACCCCCTCCATTTCTCTCCTCCCCACCGTCTCTCTTACCCCTACCTTCCTATCCCTCTTTCTTCCTCTCTCTCTTCCACCCCCCCACCTCTCTTTCCTCTACCCTTCTATCCATATTTCTCCCTCCCTCCCCACCACCTCACTTCATTTCTTTCTAAATTATCCCCTTCTCATTAAGAAGGGCATGAACTAAGAGAGAGAGAGTGGTATAGGGAGAGAGTTTCCAAAGGACACAAAGAAAGAGGGATAGGTGGAAAATAGAAAAAGGTAGGGAGTGTGGGAGGAAATGAGGGGTAGAGGGAGAGATGAGTGGGGAGGGGACCAGGGGGGAGGTGGGGTAAAGAGAGGGAGAGAGATTTGCCAATAGGAAGGGATGTGCATTCCTGTGAATACGAACGCATGTGCATTCTCTTTGGAAAAGAAAATTTATCCAACATAAATATGCATGCATCCCCATTGACAATATTTTTTCCCAAAAAATGCACATGCTTTCCTATTGGGTAATTTTGTTCCTAATAGAAATGTATGTGTTGTTGTTGGGAATTTTACTTAGTAGGAACAAACATGATATTTTCAATTCAATGTTTTTTAGGTGGGGGTGCGTTAACTCTAACATATATGTTTGTTGAGTTTGTTTTTTTTTCTAAGTAAAACTATTCTATTGAAAATAAGTGAAATAACAATACATCGAGGCTCTGGCCTCTGCGGTGCGTAACAATGTTATGTCATAATTGTCAAAAAAAGAAACTCAACTGCCCTTCGAGGGGGAACCAGTCCGAGTGAGATTGCAACAAAAAACCCACACAGGGGTCATAGTTCAAAATCAATTAAAACATACCAAAAGGTTTGAAAAACAGGAGTAAAAACCTCAAATAGCAAGCTCGTGAAACTTCCATTGATTTGCAAGGCAACACCTGGCAACTAGACATATGGGTTGGGTGCTCTCACCATGCAAGGGACCCCCTCGATGTCGTATGGGTTGGGCTCTTCCACAATGCGACACGCGTACTCATCCTCTGCTGACATGCCGTGTTGGATGCCACTTGTTGCTTGAATGCTTGTTGAGCTGCCCTCCACTGCATGCATGCCTGATGTGTCGTCCAGGGTGCCACCAGCATCCTTCGTGCCACCCGCTCTGCCCTCAGCTTCATGATCACTTCCAGCCAGCTCCTGGCTATTTAGAATTTCAATTTTCCCTGCCTTCTGCTACTTTCCTAGTTCACTATCATCCCTATTCCTCTTAGCTGCCTTCTGCTTTGCGCCATTGTTCCTTTCCCTGATCTACAATCATGGGTCTGAGCATCCTGCTCAGCTTGCAAACTAGTATCCTCACTGAAGGTTATGTTAACCATGGCTAAGATTTATGGCCGAATCAACGAACTCTAAAAGCGAAATTGGGTGGTATGGTGTGAGGGGTGAGGGGGGGTGGGGGAATTCTCTGTTTGGGTAGTTGCATTTGCGCTTTGGATGCCATGGGCCTGTGACTGCCCTTTACCACTACGGGTATCAGGGTATCTTCTAGAGAAGGGACCATAGGAATGAGTGATGGATGGGGAGAAGAATGGAGCAGCGAAATCAGGGCTTGGCATTGCGGGGAGGCATATGCTTCCACCTCGACTACCCCCGCATCTGCAATGCATGCGATGGCGAGTGTGCACCATGACTGTGATGATTTCAAGATTTGCAGGTGGGGAGGTAGAGGTTTCTCGGGGATTAAATTGGTTATGCTGAGGAAGAATAGAGGAATTTTGAGTGTGATTTAGCACACAGTGTGTCGTTTGGGAGAAATGGAGGCCATTTCCCGAGTCAACACAGCTGATTATCCAACACCTCCTACCAGTGATGATGCGTGAGCTTGGCTCCACTGTGTGAGGGGGACAAGAACAGTTTAGCAAGGGAGGGATGAATGAAATGTGGCTTTCTTCCGCCATTGCCTTATGCTTGTTGCGTATTTCTCGACTGAAGCATTGGAGTAAATGTGCCTGCAGGTTGATTGGAATTTGCCATAAATTGGCGTGGGGAGGGATGCGAGTGGCCATGTGTCCCAGCCACCCGTCGTCCTGCCATCTATTCTTCATTAATGGCCTCATTATCACCCGCATCTGGGTATGCCTCCTCACTCTGTACCAATTCATGAAGTTCCTTTATCTGGGAAGCAGTGGCTAAAGTATTGAGCAAACCTGTATGTAGAGTCTGATCACTGTCCACCCCTAAATTAGCCAAGAAATCAGGCAATTTTTTTCCTTCTCTTCTGATATGTTGGAAGGTGACTGCTCTGTTGGTGGTGAGCCACTGTTTGATGAGCTCTAATCTTGCTGCCAATCTCCAACTGCTGACTACTTTGTTTGGCGGGGTCCCTTGCAGAATCTGATTAACCATGTTAATGAGAATTTGAGAGTCACCTTCAATTTCTAGTGGGAAGAAGTTGTGTTGTTGAGCTAAAATAAGCCCTTTCCATAGCCCTTCTAGCTTTGTAGAGTTGTTCGTGTCCCATCCAATTGAGCCTAGGAAGATAAGAAGAGGTTTTCCTTTGTGATCCCTGAATGCTCCTCCATAGCCTGCTTTTCCTGGGTTACCTTTGGAGGCGCCATCGAAGTTTAATTGGATCATATTATGTGGCAGAGGAATCCATTTGTTTGGTATAACATGATGTAAAGAGGATTTACTTTGTTTTTCCTGTACGTGGTTCATCTGAATATTCCAATTTGTCCATATATTCTGCTCCTGAGGAAAGGAAGGAAAATCCTCTTCAGTCCATGTTTGAAGCATTAATGTTTCTTGAAGGTTTTTGCAAAGGATGTTCCATAGGACTTCTAATGGTGTAGATTGATCTTTAAAGATGCGCCGATTTATTTCTTTCCATATAGTCTACATAAGAAGACTTGGGATGATTTTCCATAAAGAGTTTAACAGTTTGCTCTTATACGGATTGATTGCCTAACTACAAATGGTGTTGGTAATATCCTCTTTAATTCTTCCTTCTTTTTGGCATCTAAAGCTTGTTTTTTCCCAAATTCTGTTTGCTAAATGGCATGAGTTCATGAGATGCATAATTATTTCTTCCTATTGTTTACAATTGGGGCATATGGAGGGCCCATGGAAGCTCCTTTTCCTTAGATTGTCCCAAGTAAGTATTTTTTTTGACATAACAACCAGAGGAAAGTTGAAACTTTTGGCCATATGTTTGGGGACCATATTTTGTCCCAAAGAGGAACTTTGACTATTTTTTGGCCGAGTATTAGATTATAAGCCTCTTGAGTGGTGAAAGTTCCTTGTGCCTTGTAACCCCATTGTATTATATCCTTCTTGTCAGAAAAACGTATTATCCTATTGATGAGCTCTGTCTCTAGCTTCTTGTGAATAGATTATGTTCCTTGTCGGATGATGTTGTCTGTGCTTATCCACTGTCCGTATCCCCGCGTGATATTAGGCGTCCAATGCTGGCTAACTTTATCCATTTGATGCTCTTCCAATTCCTGTATTCGGTGAGGTCTAATCTGTTCACTTAGCTTGGGTCTTTGCTGCCATGAGTCATCCCAAAAACATGCATTGTTGCCATCCCTTATTTCCCAGAAACTATGTTGTTGGATTAGAGCTTTGTGCTGACTAGCCGCATTCTAGATTAAGGAACCTTTTCCCACTTCTGTGAGGCGAATTAACTCATCTGTTGGTTGGTTGTTTGCATATTTGGCATTCCAGAGGATGGCCCATGGTGTTTGTGGAGCAAAAATCCATTTCCACCATGAACGTGCTCCCATAGCTACATTTCTATGCTAAGGATCACAAAGATGAGTGCCCCCTAAAATTTTTGGATGACAAACCGCAGCCCATTTGACTAGTGCCCATTTTATATTTTGTCCCGATGATCCACATAAAAAATTCCTCTGAATATTTTTGATTTTCTTAAGCACCCATTTTGGGGCTGCTAATACAGAGAATAGATAAAGGGGCATGGATTGCAAGACAACTTTGACTAATACTAGATGACAGGCCATATTGAGGGCTCTATAAGTCCAAGAGGAAAGGCGATCTTCCATTTTCTCGAGGAGCAATTGCCAGGTGGAGTGCTTTAGAGCAGAGTGGGTCATGGGTGCACCCAGATATTTAGAGGGGAGAGAGGAAACTGAGAATCCAAAAATGCATGCTATAGAAGATTGAGTGATGGAAGGGGTATGAAAGAAGAAAATTTGGGATTTTGCATTGTTAATGCTGGCACCAAATGCTTCAGAGAACTCGGTCAGAAGGGATTTTAATTTATGGGCTTCTTGAATCGAGGGATGGTCAAACAACATATTATTGTCCACAAATTGTTGGTATGTAAAAGGAGGGGTGTTTGGGAAAGAGAGACCTCTGAGTTGTTGGGATTAAAGAGAATTTTTTATTCTTCGTCCAAGCTCTTCCGCCATTAAAATGAACAAAAAGGGTGAAATAGGATCACCTTGTCATATACCTCTAGAGGGGTGAAAGGGGGTCGAAGGTAAGCCATGAATTAGAATGGAGAGAAAGGTGGAGGATATAAGACTCATAACCCACCTAACCCACGGTGGGGAGAATCCAAAGGCTATCAGCATCTCTTGAATGTAAGTCCAACTTAGTTTATCGAAAGATTTTGAAAGGTCAATTTTAAGGAGAATACCTGCTTTTTTGAGCTGCTTCAGGGAGTGTATGATCTCATGGGTGAGAATGATGCCATCTGTGATTTGTTGTCCTTCCACATATCCCGATTTCTTTGGCGAGATGAGAAGAGGTAGCAATGGATTTAGGCAGGAGGCAATAACTTTAGATATGATTTTGTAAATAACATTATAGAGAGCGATAGGCCTAAATTTGTCCAATGTTAAAGATTTCGCTTCTTTGGGGATGAGGGCAATAAAAGTCGTGTTCAGTGAGGGAAGCATCCATCGTGAAGTTCGGATTCTTCAATAATATACTAGACCTCCTCTTTTGTGAGATCCCAGAAATTATGAAAGAAATTTGAGGTAAAACCATCTAGACCAGGTGCTTTTCCTTCCTTGAGCTGTTGTATAGCGGACTCGACTTCCTGTAGAATTGTTGGACGAAGAAGGAGCTAATTGTCTTCTTTAGTTATAATTTTCGGAATGTTCTATATAATCTTCTCTATAGCTGGCTATCGATTGACTTGTGGTTCTTAATGCCTTTGTTTGAAATAAGTAAGAAGTTATTGCTCTATGTCCTCATGTTTTTCTAGGCATGCTCCTTGCTGATTCTGAATATGATTGATATTGTTATGCATTCTTCTCTGTATGGTGGTTCAATGGATTTTTTTTTTTTATATTTCTCTCTCCCTCCTTAAGCCATCTGACTCTAGATTTTTGCTTCCAGAGTGTCTCCTCTTGTTTTTCCCTTTCTGTTATTTGTATCTAAAGAAGCTTTTCCTACTCTAAGAGGGTTTCAGTTCTTCCCTCCGTGATGATTGTCTGCTGGATTTTGTTCATTTCCTGAGCTAGAGCATTCTAAGCTTGGAAGATATTGCCAAAGGTCATTTGATTCCATTGCTTAATGTTCTTTTTGAGATGCTTGAGTTTTTGTTGAAATTGATACATTTTTGAACCTTTTGGTGGACTGAAGCTTTTCCAAGTTGTGTGTATCAGGTTGTTGAAGTTTGGATGCATTAACCAAAAAGCTTCAAAGCGAAAATGTCTCTGAGTGGTGTTCTCGGGCCTTTGCCATTGGAGTGAAATCAACCAATGATCTGAGCCAGTAAGAGCTAAGATCGAGGAAGAAAGATCTCCTCCAAGATGAATGGCATTGTCTGACAGCAGAAATGTATCAAATCGAGAGGAAATTTGATGAGTTCCAGTTTTTCTATTATTCCATGTGGAGATTCCATTATTGAATGGCATATCTATGAGCCAGTTATTTTGGATGAAGTTCTTTAGATGGATACTTTCACTATCTAGTTTGTTCCTACCTCCTTTTTTTTCTTCCAGTTTAGTAATCATATTGAAGTCTCCTCCTACAATCTAGAGTGGATGAATTCCGGTGGAGTTGATTAGAGTTAATTAATTCAGAATGTCTATTTTATTCACAGCCTCCTAGGGGAAGTAGACATTGGTGAGGTGACCATGCATATTTTTTCCTATTATATGAAACATGACCTGAATGAAATGATGATTTGCTTGGATATTAGATAGTGTGATAGCTAGTTCATCCCAGGCTATCGCGAGTCCTCCTGAAGCTCCTAAGGCATCCACTGCTACTGCTTTACTGCTTGGCCAAGATTTGGCGAGAGTTTTGCCCAGTGTGGTAGAGTTACATTTTGTTTCTTGCATGAAGAATATTTGGGGTTTCTCCTGCTGAATCATGTTTTTTATCATTCTATATTTCCCTGGGCTATTTAGCCCTCTTATATTCCAAGATGCGAGCTTCATATTTCATTAATGGGAAGGGGACTGTAATACTTTGTAAGCTTAGAATATCTTCCTGATTCCACTAGCATTTCCCTAATACAGATGGTTCTTTGGAGGTCTGTCTTTCTCCCACGATTTTTATTGTCTTTTAGAATGTTTTTTCCATCCCATTGACTTCCAAGTTGGATACCTAGATATCGGTGCTGGTGCGCTCTAGATAGGATGACTTCCAGACTTTCCAACTGTTTTTTTGGGATCTTGTCAAATTCTTTTTTTCCGACAAGCTTGTTCTAATCCCATTATGTCTAGATCTCCTATGCCTATACTTTTGAGCTCTTCTTCCATATGCTTGGCCTCACTGCTTTCCGCTGTGAAGCCTATTGCTACGGTAGTCTCTTGTTGCAAAATGTCTATGTCCATGCCATGAGGTTTCCAAATCAGTTTCAGACTAGGCATGGAGGTGGTTAAATCAGTGGGTTGTGAGGGCTTCTGAGATTGCCCTCGGCCCAAGGGGTTTTGCTTAGAGGTTGCCTTGGGAGGCTCCTCAGAGAGTAAGGGGGACTCAGATGCTTTCAACTCAGGTTGAGCTAAGATATCAAAGTTTTTACTGGTGGATGGTATTAAGGCATTGGCAGAAGGATTTTTAGGGTTTGATGCAAGATTTTTGTGGTTCTTTTTCTGATTAGTGACCCTAGTGAAACCGTCTGAATCAGGTTTTTTTGAGGAGGAATGAGTTGGGGGTTTCATATTTAACAGGCAATCATGAAAGAGATGGCGAATCACATGCCATTTTATGCATCTAAATGGCACATGTTCATAATCTATTGACTGAATCCACTCAAAATCATCATTATATAAACTTACCGCATCCAGAAGAGCTTTGCTTAGATGCATGTAGACACAAATGCAGGCGTAGGAAGTGTATCTTCTGAGTTTTGTCTCCACCGCGATCTTAATGGATTCCCCTAGGCCATTTCCAATATTTGTCAGTGATTCTTCATCCCAATATTCCAAAGGAAGGGAATAAAGATGGATTCATATTGGTGACCAACTTAGATCCTCTTTGTCCGGGCAGAATCGCTCGATCTAGTCTCTCAGGTAAAGACCAACTGCATTGAAGAAGTATGGACCTCCATTGATGATCCTATTTCAGTCTTCTATGCAGTTGAAGACTACCGTGAAAAAACTTTTTGGTCCCAGCTGCAAGGTGATGTGCCCTTTTGGTTTCCATTTGGTTGCGATCCAACCGTGCAGGGCTTTCTCAGTGGGCCAGAAGCCGATAAATTTTCCTATTAAAGCGTGATCCTTCATGTACTCAATTTTGGTATTGATTCTTTGAGTTGGTAGTTCAATCTTAGGTATTTCTACTGCAACAGGTTTACAGGTTGTTGAGGTTACTTTGGTTAGTCTTAAATACTTTTTAGAACAAAGATTATCTTTAGAAGAGTAGCAAAAATGGGTCACAAAGATGTTGGGTTATGACATTGAAATCATCTACAAAAAAGGGAGGCAAAATTTTGTGGTAGATGCACTCTCAAGAAAGGATGAGGATGTGTAAGCATTTCTTTGCTCCATTTCTTTTATCCAACCAGATTGGATAAACGAAGAAAGGGATGAATGGAAGAATGATGAAGAAGTGTGGGTACTCATTGAAAAGTTACAACAAGATCCCAGTACAACTTATACATTTAGTTGGAAAAATGATGCGTTATGGTACAAAGACCGCTTATACCTATGTAAGAGTTTCCAACTCAAACAAAAGATTCTTATGGAATTGCACACCTTTAAAAACTGACCATAGGGTTAAGAAGGAATTTTTTTGGGATGGCCTTAAATTTGATATTCAAAAGTTTGTGGCGGAATGTTTGGTTTTCCAACAAAATAAAGTTGGAACAATTAAGAACCAAGGTCTATTACAACCTTTATCCATTCCAATTCAAAGTTGGGAGGAGGTTTCAATGGATTTTGTCACAGGTTTACCCAAGTCCAAAGGAAAGAGTATCATCATGGTGGTAGTTGATAGAATTACCAAGTATGCACACTTTTGTGCATTATCTCATCCATTTAAAGCCAGTGTAGTTTCTATTTCATTTATGGAAATAATTCAAAAGCTACATGGAAACCCAAAGATTATTATAAGTGACAAAGATCCCATTTTCACTAGAAATTTTTGGACAAAATTATTTTCTTGTCTTGCCACTCAGTTAGCTCATATCTCATCTTATCATCCTCAATCTGATGGGAAAACTCAGATAATAAACAAATGTTTGGAAGGATATCTTCGTTGCTTTGTATATGATAAATAGACACAATGGGTCAAATGGTTGCCTCTGGCTGAATGGTGGTATAACACTTCCATACATATTGCAACAAAAATGACCCCATTTATGGCACTTTATGGATATCATCCACAGTAATCACATCATATTTAAGAGAAAATTCTAAGGTTCAAGTAGTGGAAGATCACATTGAGCATCAACAACAAGTTCTCCAACTCTTAAAGGATAACCTCACTTTGGCGCATAATAAAATGAAACAATAGGAAGATGAACATCGTAGCAAGTGAAGTTTTGATGTAGGCGACTAGGTATTTCTATGGCTACAACCATATAAGCAAATATCCCTCAAGCAAGCTAAGAAGGATAATAAATTATCACTAAAGTATTATGGTTCGTACAAGGTGTTGCAAAAGATTGGTACTACGGCATACAAATTGGAGCTTCTTGTAGCTTCATGAGTGCACCATATTTTCCATGTTTCATGCTTAAAGAAGGTTATAGGTGACAAGCTCCCAGTTCAAACAGTATTTCCAGACTTTGACGAGGAAGGAAAAATCATATTGGAACTTAAAGAAGAAATAGAAACAAAAACTTGATAGCTACAAAATTGATCAATTTTGGAGTATTTCATCAAGTGGCAGAACTTACCCACTGAAGATTCCACATGGGAGGATAAGAATTTTATACAGAATAATCCAGAACTACCCAAGCATTGAGGACAACCCTTTTTTGAAGGAGAGGGGCATGTTAGGTCCTTATAATACTAGTGATTCCCTCATTACTATTGTCATTGTAGCCCTTATTGTTATTGTTGTGGCCCTATTGTCCCAATATTGTTATTATTGTGCCCATAGAAGCCCACTATTGTTAATATTGTGTCATTATATTATTATTGTTATGTCGCCTTTGATTATATTGTGACCCCTTAGAGTCCTATATATAGAAATGAGGTTTTTTCATTTGTATCATCCAAGAATTGTTCATTTGTGTAATGTAAAGCAGGTTTTCTCCTCGAAGAGGCTTATTTTGAAGTTGTTGATCTATATTTTCTTCTATTTTGTGATTTGGTTGAATAACACAAAAAGTCACCAAATGCCCGAGGTATTGCAATATTAAAATACATTGAACACATATCCCTTGAAGCTTACATACACTTTCTTTATTTTTGTCATGCATTTTAGTTTAATCTTAAATATAAGCATGCTGTCATTTAATTAACTTGTGGCCACTTTGTGCCATGCAGGTCCAACAAAAGAAACACACTTAGAGCTCTTATTAGGGCACACTTAGAAGCTCTACTCCCCAACATTCGATGGAGATATTTTTTAAAATGTAACATGAGGAAAAGGACATTCCAAAAAAAGAATCAATAGGTTTGATGGGACCGTGAGGCAATATTTGCATGAAGTAAATTTCACATCTATGTACACTTATATCCAAGTCAACCGCTATGTGAATTTGGTGTAGAGATGGGATTCAGCTTGTTAGGATATTCTGACACATAGGAAATAGTTAAGTATAACTTGGTCTAGTGTAGAGTTAGGTAAAGTGTGTTTCTTTACTATGTACTTTTGTAACTTACAATCTGATGGTCATGGTATGTAGTGATTCGACAGTTCATTCTCTCCTCGGTATTACCGACACTTGATCCGTGGCTTGGCACTCGATTGGTCCATGATCTCTATTTAAAGAGTATGGAGGGTAATTTGTAGGTTAACTGTTCATGAGATAAGATTACGTAAAATTTCATTTTTTTATTAATAAATTGTCTGAAGTGGCCGCGTTGGCTCAGGCCATGGACTGTTTCCCTCTTTGAGGGTTTTAACCACGTCAAAAATACTAGTGTATTGATCTGTGATCTGCTTGTGAGCGGTGTCCTTTGGTGTTCTGCCAGAGGAACTTAGCCTGTAAATTCCTACATGGTATCAGAGCTATTTGAGGGCTACGTCCGTTGGTGATCCAAATCTGAAGCCGGTAGAACTGCATTCGACTGCCGTTTCCTAGATCTACTATTTCTGACAACTTTCGGGCCGAGAGGACTGCTCTATTGTGTTAGGAGCATCTGTTCTAGTGAAGAACCCCTTTTGTTTCATGTGAAAAGGTTTCGGTAGCCCTAGCTACGTCATATTTAAGATCTGGAGGTATACAATGTTTATTTACAGTTTCTAGTTATTTTCTCTCTTTATTATTTTGGTTTATTTAGCTTCTTTTTTATTATCGGATCTATACCTTTCATTTATGCGTATGCTCTTTGCCCTGCGACTCTGTGCGATCTGGGCAAATCAGAAACAGAGAGGAAGGATTTTTCTCATGCGTATGCTCTTTTCCGCTACGCCTTAGTGTAATCTTGGAAAATAAAAAACATTGAGGAAAATATTTAGTTTTCGGGTAAAGCTAACTTCAAGCCATAAGGTTTGTTTTTTTTGTATGTCCGTGTTGGGTTTTGTGGTTTTTGTTTTGTAGGGAAAAATAGCTTTCTCAAGCAAGCACGCAACCCAAAGCTTCAGTGACTAAAAAGAAAAAAACACCCCCCTTCCTCTTTTCCAAAAATTACTAAGCTTTTAGTTTATCTCACTTGGTCCAAAGCTAATTTATGAGAGTAGAGGTCTTGAGTTCAAATCTCCTTTTTGTTGAGCTAATTAGATTAAGTTTGGAAAGGGGGCGGATTTTTTTTAACATTATCATTCATTTCCGCACATTCCCGCACTTCGTCGGCATCTTCATCAACTTTTCTTCACAAAGCCATAACTTCTTCATCCGGAAGTCGTTTTCAGAGCCGTTTTTTTTTAACCAGCCTAATTTTTCGAGATCTTTCCATTGGAACACTTAGTTTCAGCATATATATCTTCATTTTCTCTTAAAATGGAAAGTCCATGCCAAGTTATTCTTGATAGCACCAACTACCTCCAATGGTGGTCCTACATTGTGGATTTACTTAGAAGTAAATGTCTGTATAGAATAGCCACAGGCCAAGAAACCAAACTGGAAGATGAAGATAAGGTAGCTAAGATAAGGTAGCTAAATGAGGAAATAGGCAAGATCAAGAACGTGGGTTGATAGGGATGTCTATCTCTCCCGATCTTAGATTCCATATTGCAGAACTTGATACTCCTGATGAAGCAATGAAACAGATTACTAAAGTTTTTGGAATAAAAAATGAACTTAGAGCCCATCAACTTGGAAATGAGTTGCTTACATTGGACCCCAATAATTTTTCTTGCATTAAAGATTTTTTGTCCAAGTTCAAGACCCTTAGACTTCTCTTGGAAGGTGTTAAGATTAAGAAAGAAGATGGTAACCTTATCTATTCCATTCTTACAAAGTTGGGACCAGCCTACTCTGTGTTTGTTTCCACCTTCCATTCTACAAGAGAAGCCTTCATTTCTCAAGGACAAGACTACAAGTCCCCTTCCTTTAATTCCTTTTGTGATTCTTTAATAAGAGAACAAGAAAAACTCTTACACCTTGGTCTTCTTATCTTGGAAACTCTTCTAAGAAAGCCTTAGCCGCCCAACAACAACTAAATTCAAAGAATCCTAAGAAGTCATATCTAAAAGAATGGTCCTAAACCAAAGAAGGGTCCTAAGCAATTTCAACCTCAAAATGAAAAATCATTTCAATAAAATGATAAGGCAAATAAAAACAAAGGGAAGAAGACTAATAGACATTGCCACTTTTGTAATCGAGATGGCCACTTAGAATCTAAATGCTTTAAGAAGATGGAAGCCTTGGAAGCCGCAATAAAGAAACATAACATCCATGTGGAGCATTCTTCTACTTCAACTTCAACTTCATCTTCAGGAATGGCACTTTCTGCATGTCGTTGTCAATCATCTCAGTCTGGTTATGCATTAAATGTAACTTCTTCTTCTCATTCTCATGAGTGGCTCATTGATTCTGGAGCCTCTTTTCACATGGCCAAAAACAAAGCCATGTTTTCTTCTTTAAATGATTGTAACACCGAAAATATATATGTTGGTGATGATAGATCTCTTAGTGTTGTAGGGACTGGAACTGTTCATATAGACAATGGTCAATTTAATGATGTATTATTTGTTCCAACCTTATCCTACAACCTTCTATCTGTATATCAGATAACTCATTTAGGTGAAGGTAAAATCGTTGAATTTTCACCTCACGATGTTGTAATTAAGGACCTAAGAAATCCTAGATAGATTTTAGCTACTGGCATTGCTGATGATTCTACAAGGTTGTATAAGTTCCACAACTTTGGGTCATCAAATCTTCCCTCGGTATTTGTTGCTCATAATGATGAAGTGAGCAAACTTTGGCATGAGCGATTTGGTCACTTAAACTATCGCTCCTTTCAGAATCTATGTAAAGAAAATATGGTGACCGGTCTTCCAATGGTATCTTGCAGAGATGGTGTTTGTTCTGGATGTGTACTCGGAAAACATCATCGGGACAGTTTTGGAAAACATGCCTCTTGGCACGCCTCAGCCCCTTTACAGCTTGTGCATAGTGATTTATGTGGTCCACTTCCAGTTGTTTCCTTGTCTGGCTACAAGTATTTCTTAACTTTCATTGATGATTTCTCCAGACGCACTTGGGTATACTTCTTAAAACTCAAGAGTGAAGTATTTAACAAATTCTTGGCCTTTAAGGCCTTTGTTGAAAAACAATCTGGACATTAAATTCTTAAGCTAAGATCTGATAATGGCAGAGAATATGTTAAAAATGACTTCATCAAATTTTGCACTGAGAATGGAATTGAAATGCAACATACTGTTCCATATACTCCACAACAAAATGGTGTAGCTGGAAGGAAGAATCGCACCTTAAATGAAATGGCTAATTGTATGCTTCAATCTAAAGGACTTAGTCTTAATTATTGGGCAGAAGCAATTAACTGTGTAAATTACATAATAAATTGCACTCCTACTAAACTTTTAAAGAATATCACTCCTGAAGAAGCATGGAGCTCAATTAAACCAGATGTGAGTCACTTTCGTGTTTTTGGAAGTGAAGCATGGGCCCATATTCCAGATGAGAAACATAAAGCTTTAGAACCTAAGAGTGAAAAATGTATTTTTGTTCGATATTCTGAAGATGTCAAAGGATATAGACTTATTCCATTTTAGTCCAAAAATGTTATCATTAGAAGAGATGTAATGTTTGATGAAAATATATCGGCCTGCAAGCCTAGTTCAGCGAATGTGCCACCTCTCTCTATCTCTTCTATTTTTGAACATATTTCTTCTTCAGATGATGAAAGCGAGGCTGACAATCCTCCCCCACCTTCTCAGGATCCTCCTTCAGCTCTTCACTTCCAAAATGGGTCCGTGCTACTCGAGATGCAGCAGGTGATCTTGTCGGTGATCCTATAGATCAGCACCATACACGTTCTCAATTCTGAAGAGCCTCTTCTTTACTGGCTCAAGTCCAGAAAATCATGATCCTGACACCTTTGCAGAAGCTTCAGGCCATCCACATTGGGACGCAGCTATGAATGAAGAATATCATTCATTATTGGCAAACGATACATGGGATCTTGTTCCTCTACCAAAGGGATGCAAACTTGTTAGATGTAAATGGGTTTACAGAACCAAGTATGGACCAGATGGGAAAGTTGATAAACATAAAGCTCGTCTTGTTGCTAAGGGCTTTTCACAGGTTGAAGGCATTGACTACACTGAAACCTTCTCCCCTGTTGCCAAAATGAACTCTATCCGCCTTGTTCTTTCCCTTGCTGCCTCTTTAAAATGGGAAGTCCATCAGATGGATGTTAAATCTGCCTTCTTGCATGGGGACTTGCATGAAGAAATCTATATGGAACAACCCATTGGCTTCATCCAAACAGACTCCAGCCTTGTATGTCGACTTAAGAAATCTCTTTATGGTCTCAAGCAAGCTCCTCGGGCTTGGTATGCCAAAATGGATAGCTTTCTTTTAGAATCTGGCTTTTCTAGGTGTCATTCTGACAATACTGTCTACACCAAGAAAGTGGGCAAGTCTCTTATCATTCTTGTTCTTTATGTTGATGATCTTATCCTCACTGGTAGTGATCCCAACCTTATCAACCATGTGAACTCCAGCCTTAAAAAGAAGTTTGAAACGACAGACTTAGGACACTTGCATTATTTTCTCGGTCTT
>APFE031171925.1:36414-103470 GCA_000404065.3 Pinus taeda | reverse complement strand
CCTCTGACTATTCTATTGGTGCAGCCCTTACTCAACACGGGCATCCAGTGGCATATCATAGTGAAACACTTTTAGACACAGTCCGGAAGTATCCCCCTTATGATAAAGAGATGTTTTCCATTGTACAGGCCTGCCGACAATGGAAGCATTACATCTTGGGGAAAGAAACGGTCATCCACACAGACCACCGACCTCTACAGTTCATACAGACCCAAGGGAAATTGCAGAATGATCGCCATCAGAAGTGGTCTACATACCTGCAACAGTTTCACTTGAATATCAAGTATAAAAATGGTAGCACCAATAATGTTGTAGATTGCCTCAGTCGACCACCGATCATGCCGCTAACCACCGTGCTCAACTCTTGCGGGCACGAGACTTCTGATTGGCCACTTCTCTACAAAAGCGACCCAGAATTCGGCCACACATACCAGACACTCTTGGAGGGTCGGCAGGTGGCAGATTTTCACCTCCAGGATGCCCTATTATGCCACCTCGGTCACCTCTGTGTTCCTTCAAGCGAGCGTGCCAAGATGATTTGGGAAGCACACTACAGTCGGGCTGCTGGGCATTCCGGGGTCGAGAAAACAGTGGCAGTACTGCAAAATTATTTCTATTGGCCGAATCTTCGACAGGATGTTGGGAAGTACATCAGATCATGTACTGCCTGTGCCATTGCCAAACCGACCATTAAGAAGCAAGGCCTCTATACCCCTTTGCCTACCCCTAGTCGACCTTGGGAATCCATCTCCATGGATTACATGTCAGGCCTCACTTCCACTAAGCATGGAAATGACTGTGTTTTTGTGGTCATCGACAGGTTCTCAAAAATGGCCATTATGATGGCCTGCAAGAAGAATATCACAGCAGAAGCCACTGCTAAATTCTTCGAACGAGTGTGGGTGCACTTTGGGATCCCACAGTCTATCATCTCAGATTGGGACAGTCGGTTTCTCAGCACATTTTGGTCCAGTCTCTGGTCAATGCTGGACACCGAACTCACGAAGTCCACAGCTTTCCATCCTCAAACTGATGGCCAGACAGAGGTTGTCAATAGGATGATTGTGCACATTCTCCGCATGTATAACTCAAAGCATCCACGCACATCGGACGAGAGCCTCCCCTATGTTCAGCACAACTACAACCGAGCTCTTCACAGCTCCACTGGCCATAGCCCTTTTCAGGTGGGTTTGGGATTTCAGCCACTATGCCCCATTGATGTGGCCATGCCACTTGCAGCTACTCACATGAATTCAGCTAATGTCCAGTCCGAAACAGATAAGGCCACCAGCTTCATTGAGAGCATCCAACATATTCGCCAGCAGGTCCATAACATTCTTGAGAAATCAAATGCCAAGTACAAGCAGCGACATGATCAACATCGGGTGCCACACAAGTTTCAGGTGGGCGACAAAGTCAAGTTGCATTTGCAAAAGGAACGCCTTACTCGAGCCTATCGGAAATTGAGACCACTCCGATATGGTCCTTACACCATTACTAAGGCTATGGGAGACAATGCATTTGAGCTCAGCATTCCCCCATTCCTGGGCCTGCACCCAGTGTTCAATGTGGACCGCCTTCGGCCATACTTTCCACCATTGCTAGACACATCCGACATTGCAGAACAGCTCCAACCCACAGAATTAAATCCAGATTGCATGGAACAAGATGCAACTGATCAAATCATGGACACACAGATCAAGACCACTCGCCAACAGAATATCTAACTGTATCGAGTTGTCAAAGCAGGCCAACTCCTTCAGCAGGGCAAGTGGTTCACCAGGGAACAGGTTCAGCAGAAGTTTCCTCATCTCATGGAGGAGCTCAACACAATGGGGACCATTGCTTCCTAAGGGGGGAGGAATGATCCAGGTGGATATTGGTGGCCACCTGCCAAGTCCACCTGGACCCCCACCATTGTCTTTCTCAGCATTTTCAGTTTCCTTAATTGTAGCACAACTTACTATTTTTAGCAGTTTTTCGGGTCCTGAACTTCCGGAGCCGTTTTGAGGCCCTAAACGACGTTTTGGGGAATCCAGGGGCAACATGGGTCCATGCAATGGAATGATGTTGCCCGTTCCAACAATGGTAGTTCTCGGATAGATCTTTCTAACGAGCTATTGTACGCGTCAAACGGAGATCATATGCTAAAGTTACGACCCCGGGAAGTTGATGTACCAACTTACCTCCAAACGGGGCCCACAGTTTGGCGTTTCATCTCCTAGGGTTAGGTTTTGGAATGTTAAGGGTTTCTTTTCATTGTTTCTCAACAATAAATAGGCCTTCGAGCCTCATTGTAACACAGTTCAGAGGCATGTAGCCATCACATCTCTTCTCAGAGATAGCTACCATCGCCCTAGCTAGTTATTTCCATTTCTGATTGTAAGCATATTTCAGTATTTTCCATTAATGAAATGAAGTATTATTTCCGCTGCATATTTGTGTATATGTTTATCTCTGTAATTTGTTGCGTTCCTGTTTAAATCCGGATCAGCCTCATTGTAACAGAGTTCAGAGGCATGTAGCCACCACATCTCTTCTCAGAGATAAGCTACCATCGCCCGAGCTAGTCTTATTCCCATTCTGTTTGTAAGCATATTTCAATATTTGATATTAATGAAATGAAGTGTTGTATCTACTACATATTTGTATTTATGGTTATATCTGTAATTTTTTTCATTCCTATTTAAATCCAGATCAATCTTTAGTGTTCATTTTTATTTGATGATATCTTGAAGGAAGATCCAACTTGATGAAGTAAATTGCTCCATGTAGTTCATCCAATAATTCATCAATGACATGAATGGGAAATTTATATTTAATAGTGATTTTGTTGATATCCCTATAATCCAAACACATGCGCCATGATCCATCTTTCTTGTGCATCAATACTACTCGAGTAGAGAAAGAACTTTGACTAGGTTGAATTATACCAGCCTCTAGCATTTCTACAACCATACATTCAATTTCACTCTTTTGGGCATAGGGATATCTGTAAGGCCTGATGTTTGGAGGAATACTTCCTAGAATCAAATCAATAGCATGATCATGATCACTAATACGTGGGAGGCATTTGGGAGTCTCAAATACCTTGGAATGATTGTCCAAGACATTTTGGAGGTTTGGAGAAATAGATGATTTCAATGTTTGAGCCTCTAGTGAACACAATTATGCAATTATGTCCTGTTGTTCTTTCTTAGAAGTGTTTTCATGCCGAGCTGATTATCTTTCCTATTTTCCCTATGATACCCCTTAATTCAACTTCCTTTCCTTCCCAAAAAAATTCAAGAAAATTTCTTGAAAATTAAAAGATATTGTACCCAAAGATTATAACCATTGGATTCCTAGTACATCATCAACACCATCGATTGGAATGGAAAGCATTGGACTATTCAATACATATTCTCCCATGGATATCTTGATATTATGGTAATTTCCTGAGCAATTTATGGTTCGTCCATTTTCAACCATCACTTGACACTATGGTGTTGGATATAGGAAGTAATTTAATTCCTTGGCTATCTTACAATGAATAAAATTATGGGTACTACTTGAATCAATGAACACTATTACCTTTTTCTTCCTGATATGTCCTTATCTTAAGAGTTTGAGGAGTGGTAATTCCTTCCAATGCATTACAAGATATGTATGGATTCATTTCTTATTTCTTTGGGGTTGGTTCCTGATGTATATCCTCTTCTTTTGGCATTTCTTGTCCCTTTTCTTCCTCCTCTTCACAATCAATGTAAAATATTTTTTTCTCAGCATGCTTCTGAACTTTAGTGTATTTAATATCAGAAATGTAACTGTAACAAAGTCCTTTTGATTTGTTTTTCTACCAATTGTTGTGGTGTCACCCTTGTAGGTTGTGGAAGGCTAAGAGCAGCCACACTTCCAACTTTATAGTTGTGAGTGGTAGGCTTCCTTGTTGCCATAATTTTTCTTTCATTTTTTCTTGCCACCTGAATACCTTCTCTAATGAATTAGGTTCCCAAAGGCGAACCTCATATTGGATGTTATCCTTTAGAGTCCCTATGAATACATCAATACTTTTCTCCTCTGGATTATCATTTACCCTTATATTCAATTTTAGGAAGTCCTCAATGTGCTCCACTATTGAACCCTTTTGTTTGAGATTTATCAATTAGCTAAAGAAGGTGTTTCTCTTTGTATCTTCATAATGTGTTATCATTTCCTTCGTGAAAATTGACCAAGTGACAACTTTTTTACGAGATAAAATCCATAGATACGATACAAACTGATTAGATTCTAAATATAAAGTTGTAATGTGTACCGTTTCTGTGTTTTGTACATTATGGAGATCAAAATATTGCTCCATCTATAGTATCCATGATACGGGATCTTTGCCATCACACTTCCTCATATCGATCTTTGTAATATGGTGGGTCTTCAATCCAATTTTAGATTCTATGAAATCATGATTAACATTTATTTTGTTCTCATTGTGAGTTTCCTCTACTACCTTTTCACCATTAGGAAGCATTTCTTATAGAAACTTTGTCAAACCTCCCTGCAAACCTGTTAGGATATTCTGACACATAGGAAATAGTTAAGTATAACTTGGTCTAGCATAGAGTTAGGTAAAGTGTGTTTCTTTACTATGTACTTTTGTAACTTACAATCCGACGATCACGATATGTAGTGATCCGACAGTTCATTCTCTCCTCGGTATTACCGACACTTGATCGTGGCTTAACACCCGATTGGTCCATGATCTCTATTTAAAGAGCATGGAGGGTCATTTGTAGGTTAACTATTCATGAGAGAATATTATGTAAAATTTCATTCTTTTATTAATAAATTGCCTGAAGTGTCCGCGTTGGATCAGGCCGTGGACTGTTTCCCTCTTTGAGGGTTTTAACCATGTCAAAAATATTGGTGTATTGATCTGTGATTTGTTTGTGAGCGGTGTCCTTTGGTGTTCTGTCTGAGGAACTTACCCTGTAAATTCCTACACAGCTCTGAGAAAAACAATATGCACGCTCTCCATTACTATTCTTCACAATTTTCTAACTCCTTAAATTTTCATTCATCATATACATTGGTTAGTTGGGCCATCCTAACATGAACGTATTAACTGTATGTTGTGTTACAAAGAAAACAAACCACAATCTTCATCTTCCCTTCTGTATATAACTAGTGATTGTTTGATTTTGTAATCCATTACTCAACAATTCCTATAAATGGATCTCAAGGATAGATATCATGAGAATTTGCTGGTGTGTTATGAAAACAATGTTGCAGTTACCATTCACATGGCCATAAATTCATAATTTTTATATACTTTCCATTTTTAGTATTGAAAGTATTAAGCAGTGGAAAACTGGACAAGCATGGACCAATAATAAAATAGTAGAAGACTATGCCTTTGCTAGTACCCCTTTTCTTATATTTAGTAATTCAATTTATATGCTCTCACTAAACACTGGACAAAAATTTACATGAGATATGTATTTTGGGCTTGGAAAATGAAAGGAGAAATACAGAGTAGTAACCTATTCTCACTTGACACAAAAGGATTTCCATGGAGAAATTTGGGCTTGGGGAAATCTCTAGCATTCAACAATACAACTTTATTATGTTCTTGAATTGCATTATATGTTCTGTATTTATGATTAATATCCTAGAACAAGGAAGTGGAAAATGACAAAAAAAATGCCACGTGGAATGGATACATTGAGGTGTTATGCTAAGTATGTGTCAAGATTTGGTGGTGCGATTAAACGAGAACGTATGAGACATAGGTGCATGGTACAAACCATGAATTACATTGAAGGTTTGGAAAGATGCAATTATGTGGGGGGTGGTAGCGGAAGGTAAAACAAATTAGCATTGAAGTTATCAAGGCATCATGCAGTAGGTCATATATTGATATAGTGTTGGAGGAAAAGACAGTGTAAACAAAGGGGGAATCCCGTGGTACATGACGTGACGGGTGTTTGAGTGATATAGACAAGTTTATGCTGAAGGAGTAAGTTATATATTTTACATTGATAATATAACTCACAAATCGATGTAACATGCCAACACTAGAGGGAAGCACCTCACATTTGATCTGAATTTAAACAAGAATGAAACCAATTACAAATATAACCATAAATCTAAATATGTAGTAGAAATATTATTTCATTTCATTAATATCAGATACTGAAATATGCTTATGAACAAAATGGAAAGAAGTTGGCTCGGGCGATGGTAACTTATCTCTGAGAAGATATGTGGTGGTTACATGCCTCTAAACTGTGTTACAATGAGACATGAAGGCCTATTTACCATTGAGCAACAATGGAAAACCCCAAACATCCACAAACCTAACCCTAAGAGATGAAACACCAAACTATGGGCCCCGTTGGAGTAAATTGTTACATCAACTTCCCGGGTTCGTAACTTTGGCATACGATCTTCGTTTAACGTACACGATACCTCATTAGAAAGATCTATCTAAGGACTACAACTACTAATGGAGATTATTGAGGTAAAACCTCATACTCGCCAACTTTCGTTTTCCAAGAAAAATTCGTTTAGGGCCTCAAAACAGCTTCAGAAGTTCATGACCTGAAAAATTGCCAAAAATAGTAAACTATGTTACAATTAAGGAAACTGAAAAACTGGAAGAAACATTGGTGTGGGTCCAAGTGGAATAGGTGGGTGGCCACCAATATCCACCTGGATCAACATTACATTCGTTCGGTGAAAAAATCATGACAAGTTGGGAAACCAAGCATTGGGTCAATGCCAACAGTGATAAGAGGGTTCCTCGCTTATACATTCAATTACGCTACACAATGTGCTAAGGGTGAAGGAAATAATGCAAAAGAGATGATATATGCTCGTGGTGTCCACTATGAGAGCACTTTATAAGAAAAGAGTGTTAGGTCCCTATAATACTAGTGATTCCCTAATTACTATTGCCGTTGTAGCCCTTATTGTTATTGTTGTGCCCCTATTGTCCCCATATTGTCACTATTGTGCCCCATAGAAGCCCACTATTGTTATTGTTGTTCCCTTATATTATTATTGTTATGTCGACTTTGATTATATTGTGACCCCTTAGACTCCTATATATAGAAATGAGGTTTTATCATTTCTATCATCCAAGAATTGTTCATTTGTGTAATGTAAAGGAGGTTTCCTCCTCAAAAAGGTTGATTTTGAAGTCGTTGATCTATCGTTTCTTTTATTTTGTGAGATGGTTACATAATATTTGGTATCAGAGGTTTGGATTCTAAGGTTTCGTTCTTCAAACATGTCATCTTGGCATAACATTTTTCCTAAGACGTTTTAGAAGCGGAAATTAAAACCCATTTGAGACGAAATCTCAACAACCTCAGGTCCGAATGTCAGATCTTTTCTCACTATATTTTTGGAGATAGGATCCAGGGAAGTTAGGATTTTTGCAGCCTCCCGAATTATATCTCAAATAGGTGACCTGGGGAAAATTGTCATAATTTTATCTCTGAGAATCAAATTGAAATTTCATAAAAATTTGCTGAAAGAGGACAAGTTGTAGTTTTATGTGTATCGGTTTTACGTCCTAAGGTCGAAACAATGACACATTGAACTTCATAAAAGTTCGCTCTACTGAACCAGTCTATAATCAGGTCATCGTGGGAGATTTGTCATAAATCTTCTTTGGAGAATCCAATCTTGACCAAAATTGTGGGGTTGGAAAGAAGACTCCAAGAGCTACCGCATGACACAATTTCAGTCATTAGAGATATGAAATTACAGAGATAGAAATAGATTCAATATCGAGCTCCTACAAAGTGAAACGTAATGTGTAGTTGTTTTTAAATTTTGCATAAGTTTGGTTGAAAAAATAGTTTGAAGGAATTCAAAGGGAATGGTGAAGCATTATTATCATTAATTAATGCCCTGAAGAAAGAAAATGGAAACACCTAGTAAGAAACCTAAAATATTTAGCATGAATCATGAAGAAGAGGAAGAAATGCAACATGATATATAAAAATTATGAGACCAAGTGCACCAAAATTCACTCTCACAAAAAGTAACAGAAGGTAAGATGGATGGTTTAAAGAAAGGCGTGGAATGTAAGATGAATGATGTGGAAGCTAAGATGGATGGTATAGACGGAAAACTTAAAGGCAACATGGAAGATTTGAAGATAGATTTTACAAAGTTGCTACAAGAAATGCTTACTAATGACGAAAGGGTAGTAAAGGAAACTCATGATGAGAACAAAATAAATGTTAATCTTGATTTCATAGACTCTAGCATTAGATTGAAGACCCACCATGTTCCAAAGATCGATATGAGAAAGTTTGATCGCAAGGATGTCGTAAAATGGATACTACAGATGGAGCAATATTTCAATCTCCATAATGTGAAAAACACACAAAAGGTACACATTGCAACTTTATATTTGGAACGAAATATGTTTGTATGGTATCGATGGATTTTCTCACGTAAACAAATTGTCACTTGGGAAATTTTTATGGAAGAAATGATAGCACATTATGAGGATACAAAAAGCAACACATTTTTTAACCAATTGATAAATCTCAAACAAAATGGTTCAATGATGGAGCACATTGAGGAATTCCAAAAATTGAATATAAGGGTAGAATATATTCCAGAGGAGCATAGGATTGATTTCTTCATAGGGACATTAAAGGATAAAATCCAACATGAGGTTCACCTTTGGAAACCTGATTCATTGGAGAAGGCATTCAAGTTGGCAAGAAAAATGGAAAGAAAAATTATGGCAACAAGGAAGCCTACCACTCACAACTATAAAGATGGAAGTATTGTTTCCCCTATCCTTCCACAACCTACAAGGTTGACACCATAAAAATTGGAAGAAAAAGAGAAAAAGGGATTTGTTACGGTTGTGATAAAAAATACACTAAAGGTCATAGGTGTGCTGAGAAGAAATTATTTTACATAGATTGTGAAGAGGACAAAGAAAAGGAAAAAGAAACGTCAAGATCAAGTTATCAACTAATTGATTTTGGAAGGTTATGTTGCTTCAATTGAAATGTTCACTTGGAAAATATTTGAAGGTGTGTTAGAGGCTACGTGAAGAATCACGAAGCCCTTTCTTATGCCTTTATGGATTGGACTGATGGGGAAAAGAGAGTCGAAATCTTCTACACAAACTTATTAAGTTCTATTCTTGCAGATGAATACGAAAATAATAATGACAAGTAGGTAATAAGAAGAGAACCATAATGTCACATGATCAACATAAAACATTTAATAAGAGATTCAGCTGTGAACCATTTTCTTTTCCCAGAACGCAATGTCAACATAGCTAATGTGATGTGTGATCAATCCAACCCCAAGGTAGAAAATGACAGGGTTGTTTATGAAGAAGATAATGAAGCAATTGCTAAAGGGAGCATACCAGATCAGCGTTTTGATGAGGGCTTACTTATACCTTTATATTTTGTAATGATGAAATTATTACCTCTAAATCTGATGACAACTGTGAAAAATATGAAGAAAATCTAGCTTTGGAGATCTCAAGGGTCAAATGATATGCATAAGCGAAATTGCAGAAGTACGAAGCACTATACAACATGTAATGATAGAATTTTTCTTGTTCTAGAAAGTGTGAGTAAGGTTTTCTCATAGAAAAAAGTAAGGTAAAAGGAGAGGGTGAATGGGATGAATTTGTTTCTATTCAGTTATCATATATTGTAGATGTCTTGACAACAAATATTACTAGAAATTTTAGTGAGGAGAAAACTATGTTTAATCAAATAGTCCACTAAAATTGCTTAAAAAGACCCTGAAATCTTCATTTCCATCTCTCTTCTCTGTGGAAGAAATGGGCATTCTCAAGATGTTGTTACATACAATGAAATTGTTGGGAATATGAGTGTTGTTGAAAATGGACCATTCAGTCCAGAGGTGATGGGGATCCCAACGCATTTTAATTTGGATTTTAATGTGTCTATTTTCAACAATGATCAAACACAACGGAAATGAATATTGTAGTTTGGAGATGATGAATTGGTTACTTTGGATTATGGACTTCACTTTGGTAGCTTTATCTTGAGAGTTTGGGATTATCAAGTGATCCCAAGGAGGACATGTGTGTCCAATAGGACCAAGATGTTACCCCTTGGTTTACATGAGGGTAACATAAGAAATTAGTCCCACAAAATTATCCCACAATTTGTGAATAGAGGAGATAGATGAAATGTTTGGATTTCTATTACTATGATTATCCTACACCAAATCTGATTATAGATATGAAAGTTTGTGGGCTTTATCCTAAATTAGAGACAAGGCTATGGTGTGACAGACACTTATGGGCAGTTGGATTTCATATCGAAGAATATAAGTAAGATAATTAATCCCATGGCTAGAACATCACCTGGTATAAGTGTGATCCTAAAACAAAGTGTAACCTACTGTGATGAGTAGACATCTTGGTCCTATTTGGCACACATGTCCTCTTGGGACCACTACTAAGTGTAACCTACTTGAGGCATTCATTTATATAGGCACTAATACTCAACAATCATTCATCACCAAAGGATCCTCTTGAATTGATGCAACAACTCCTTAGCACTTTCTTTATCCCACTTCCATAATTCGCTGCTATGTTTCAACGTGCTTTGTTTGAGTGATGCTCAGTAACCCAAAAAAAATCCCATTTATAGCATGGATTAAGAGTTGGGTTGTTGTATATTGTCCCTTGACAACAATGTTGAGAGTGATTTTATAGAGAATGAACCATGCTTATTGGCGGGATGGCATGAGTACGCTTACTGAATTATTATGGATATATTTAAATAAATTGCTTTGAATTGTGCTATCTCGAGTGGTTTATAACATAGGATTGTGAAATTGAATAATGTCGCATGATCGAAATGATTTGTGGACAACTTGGTTGAAAGGAAATGGGAGAAAAATAGTTTATCCATATCCACAAGATCCATTACGGATTTACCTTGTGCCAGAAGTAGTCGATCCACCACCATAAGCCCCCGGTAATATGATATTACACAACCAATCAATTAACTCTTTTAGTATCTTTTGGAGAGTTTTTCCTTAGGGTTCTGTCCCACTTCCATAATCCATTGCAATGTTTCAACATGCTTTGTTGATTTTATGTTATGGAAAAGTTAATAGACCATTTTCAATAGGTTTGTTAACATAAGTGTGGACCAAACCTTTAGCCATGAGTGAGAATGATGAGTCACGAAGACAGGGTCAGTTTTGAAACTCTCCTTCGAAGGATCTAGCTCTAACTATATGGCGTTTATTGGGCTTTTCTCATTAGCTTTGAATACCACTATCCTCCTATCGTGGGGTTTAAGCACATAACATAACATGGACAATGAGAGATAAGGGAGCCCTGTTACACTTGCCTAATATGATGAAGCCTAGAGCGGTTGAGCTAAAGGCACACATCTAGAGTCAGATCTGGAACTATGAAGATATCTTGCAGCTCATCACTAGTTAACAAGATTCTGATGCATAGGTATTTAGGGTTATGGATGTTGTTGTGCACACACATGAAATCCCATCTATTGGGACACTCACCTGAGCAAAGACAAAGGCATAGGTCTGACTGGAGCTTGACTCATACTTTGACGAGTTGATGCACACAGACACTAGCCTAGGCTTGGTGATCAATGCAAACACCATGCATCAGTATGTCGTTGGTCCAACTGCACTCAAGTTAATGATGCACATGTTATAAGACGAGTTGGATAGTGGAGCCCAAGCAATGTACATGTATGCTATGGAGGCAAGAGTTTGTTTCCAGAAAGATGTCACCTTAGAGTACACAAACACCATCACAAACTACCAAGCTTAGCATCAGCTCTCTATTATCGACCACCATGAAGATGTCGAAGATCTGGTCTTCCCATAGTTGTCTGAGTCATAGTGATGTCTTGCATGGATTTCTCAAGCCTATTTTGTCTCACATGGGTACATGTGTAGATTGTATGTAATGTCTTGTGAAGTGTAAGTTCAAGTGTCAATAGTTGGATGTAACAGTCATAGAGTAGATGAAGAGTCATGAGGGTAGATGAACTGTCACAAAGGGGAATGTCAAGGGCCACCCTACCCTTTGCGATATATAGACCCTCATAACTCATTGTAGAGGCTTTTGGTCAGCCAAGCTTCTGATAGGAGTATCTTACAGAGATCTTGGGTAGTATTATAATGAGCCTTGGCTTCTCCACTGTGCAGAGCTAGTATATCTCTTTAGAGGAGTAGGCGACGGTGACTGTAACGTTCCGCTGTTAGAACTAGTGGTTGGTCATGGTTGTATTGTATGTCTGGAACTTACACTTATTAATATAAAAGAGCCAACATGTTTCATGCATATGCCGTATTGTATTTCAACTATATTGTTTACTCTAAAATGATATATAATATATAATATATATATATATATATATATATATATATATATATATATATTATATATATATATATATATATTATGTTTGCTTATGCATTGCATGCGATATCTATTTTCTATATATGTATGTATGAATCTTACTGAAATGTGCTGTTGGTTTTACCATCACCTTGGATTGCTAGCTTACTTTCCTTCCATGTTGTGATGCATATTTCTCGTGTGTTCCCTTCTTAACTCCGTGCTTTCACAGGTTTCCAAGGGGCACACTCTCCTCACCCTTCATGTATTAAAAGCACTCATGCACCTTCCTTGACTTACTGCATATGTCACACCCTTGCTACCAATATGGACATCTTACTTGCCTCTATGTGAAACCGTGGTCAAGGTGTTATCGTACAACCCACTGCTGGGACTCCTACACCAAATGATTTGAGGTCTAATTGGGACTTCTTATTGGGGAGATCCCCTGATATGTTGGTGGGTCCAACACCGTCAACAAGTCCCATTTAGAAATGGTGTCTTCACGTCCATTTGATGGATATTCCCTCCCATTGTAGCAGCCAATGAAACCAAAGACCTAATGGTAGTATACCTTGAAGTGGGTGCATAGGTTCCTTCATTATCTATGCCTTCCTTTTGAGAGAAATCCTTTGCAATAAATCTGGCCTTCTATTTATCTATTCTTCCATCAAAAACGTGTTTGATACTTGTATATCCATTTTGAGGTGACAACCGACTTATCACTAGGTCTAGGAACAATTTCCAAAACCCCATTCTTTATGATGGATTGATATTCTTCCTACATAGATTTCTTCCATACTTCTTGATGAATAGCTTCTTCAAATGTAGATGGTTTTGCTTCAATTATTCTTTTCATATAGTAGCATATCCAAAATATCACTTCGGCCTTTTGCTTTCCCTCAAGGTTACTTTCCTAGATCCACGCCCTTCAACATCTTTAAGAGTGGCATTTAACCAATTTGGCCTTTTCCTTTTGCTTGGTATGATCACAGATTAAATAGGCTCACTTGGTCCTTCTTATTACTCTTGAATTGTAGTAGGGTTGTCGTGTTGTACTTATTCTTCTTCATATGGGTAGATCTTCATCATTGGAATCAATAGGAATATGCTTCGATCTTTTGTAGGCTTGATTTCCATCAAATATAATGTCCCTGCTTACTTCAATGTGTCTCCCTTCCTTGATGTAGACTCTATATGCCTTTGAGGATAAGTTGTAGCCAACAAATATCCCTTTGATACTTGTAGAATTTATCTTTTTTTGTTTGTCCTTTGGAACATGGATATAGACAGGAATCCCAAAGATTCGAGGATAGTCCACACTTGGATTCATTCCTATGAATTCTTCCTCGGGTGTCATATTATTTCTTTCGGCCACTCAATTTTATTCAGGATAGCAGGGAACAATAAGATCCTTCTTAATTCTTTCTTCTTTACAATATACAATCAATTCTTTAGAAGTGTATTCCCCACCTTTGTCAGATCCCAAAGTTTTTATCTTTCTTTCAGTTAGGTTTTCCACTTCACATCTAAACTCCTTGAATTTCTCAAATACTTTATCCTTTTTATTTAGACCTTGTTTCACTATTTGAAAAATTCTTTAGTTATGTTTTTCCAAAGAGAATCCCTTGCAAACTGCTTCACAATCTTCTTTGATATCGAGGATGTCGTGAACTAGATGTTTAAGAGTGGGAATGGCCTTGTAGTGAAGATGACCTTATCTTCTATGCCATAGCTCAATAGGAGAGATTGCATATGAACTAGTGCTCTAGGAGGTGGAGTAATGAATCGATAAAAAATTCCTTCATGAACTTAAATAACCCTAGCCTTATCAATACTTGAATCTTTTCCCCAAAACCAATACCTCTTGATCAACAAAAGAAACTCTATCCCCTTTATCATCTAAGAAATAAATTGAAAGAAAATTATTTTTCAAACCTGGAAGATATAGTAAGTTGTTGAGATGTAGTTTCTTTGCATTCATGAGCTTCAAATATGTTGATCCCAAGCAACTAACAACATAGCTTTGGATGTATCCCAATTCCACTGCATGGGAATATGATTCCTTTGATAGAGTTTGTAGTTGTTTACTTTCCCCATATGCCTTGATGCTCCACTGTGAATGATCCAACATTATCATCATTAAGTGTTCTTGTATGTGCCACTAAGAACCCTTGACTTTTGACCTTATCGAATAAGTAGAAGAAAATCTTATTATAGAATTTAATCCCATTCTTATAATTGAGGGAGTAATCATTTCCTTTAAGCCAACGAAGTGATCTTCAATATTCTTCGACCTTTAGCTCTAAAACCATGTTGAGAAATCAATGTTAGTAAGATTAGGGTTAGATTTCTCTTTCTTGATAATTACTTGTGAATTATGTTGGCTTATTTTACTTGTTTGTTATATTATCTTTCATCAATCAATTACCAAATTAAGCGTGCATGAAGATCACAAAAACACAATTCATAAGATGTAGGCACTTTGCCAGGGTGAAACCCCTATCTAGGAGAAAACCTAGTCAAAAATATATTCCTTCAATAGTTATTATTGAGACTCTTCATCCTAGACACAAACCTCCTCCACACCAACCCATCCTCTCCTTCTTCGATCTAACCTTCAACCTAGCAACAACAACACTTTGACCCTAGAAACTTTGAATTGGCAACTTCCTGCATCAAAAACAACTTTGAGTTTGACAAGGAGACTTTGATATCCTAAACTATCCCACATGAGAGAGAGAGAGAGAGAGAAACCAAAAATTCGATTTTGTTCTTCCCTTCTTCCTTGACCAAAATCACACTCCTTTTAGCCTCCTTCCTCACCTTCACACTTTTTCCCTCTTCTAGCTTCCATCTTTAGATATCGAACTATGTGTGAGAGAGATGAGATGCTCCAAATGAAGTCGAACTACCTTGTATATATAGCCTTCCAATGAGGTTGAATTGTCTTCCTTGAGGCCGACTTGGTGTGGAGGTTACATAATTCATTTTTGACTCAAAAATATTCAAAGAAGGGTCTCATAAAATATACAATGACTCTAATGACTTCTTATTAATCCTAGGAGTCCACAATGAGGATTTTGACTAATAAAATGATTATCTAAGCATGAAACCCATGCTTTGATAAGTTATTATAACAATAATAAAAATTATTTTGATAAATACATTTTATGAAGACCAAACCTAGTCACATTTTTCAACACCATATACAAATACAATTATTTTAGAATACAATAATTAGTTTCTCTATACATTTTTAGTTTTAAATAGTGCATATGATATCTTGGGAAAATGATATAAATTTGGGTCATAGCATTGTCCGATCACAATTGCAACCTAAAAAAGTTTCAAAATGCAGTAAATTGCTCGACTTTCACAAATATTTATGCTTATTACTTCATCTCATAATTGAAATCTCACAAGAAAACTTGAAACATATGTATCTAACTTGGGGCAAGAGGAAATAAAGAAATTGGATTAGACAAGACTAAAAAAATTCGAACAATATAGTATCAATAAAGTTTATTTTAGTGAAAAATATAGCACCAATACCAACATCTTTCACAACTCACTTTGTAGCCATCATCCACATGTGTCTCGTCGTAGTGGGATTCCCCATCATCTTCACCATCCATGTTCCAGTGGTGTTCTCGAGAATCTATATGATCTTTCTCTACTTCACACATAGAGACTTCAACTTCTCACTCTGCAATCATTTTTGTGTCTTCTTCATCCATATGCATATTTGCATGATGGGTTGCACTTTTATAGTCTTTATGACCATCATCCACATTGAGTGGGATTCTACAAGATTTTTTTTGCTCCTAGAGTCTTTCTCGTTTACTCTCAGACCTGTAGTTGACTTTTTATTGATTTGTCAACATACTATAATAGAATTTGTTGCTTTATGTCACTTTCCTTTATACTAAATTCTACTTACAGGGTCTTCCATGCTTCTTAGGAAGATGCAGCTTTTATTACCTAACACAAGGACTTTTCATCCAATGCATGTTTTCTAGGATCCAATACTAAGGCATCACATACTTCATCGTATGAATTATTAGACCAATACTCAATCAACTCTTTACATTGAAGAAAATTTTTCATTTTGACAGTTCCCAAAAAATTAAAAATTTTACGAGTAAAATTTGAAAGTGTATGAGATCTATCCTAATCCATTTGCCCTCAAGTTATTCTACTTCATCTACTTGTATTTTATATTCTCCAACTATGGCGAGAACCTCTATGAGCTCTTTGAAATACTTTGGATCTTCCTTTTTATTTCTTTTCTCGGTTTGCTTTAGTCTTTCTTTGTGACCCATAATTTTCATCTTAATTTTGTCTTTTGTCTTATTTCCTTATTGTGTCAACCTTATCGAAATGAACATCACATACACTTGATTATATTTAAAACTAAACATTTTAACCTTCACTTTAATAGTGGCTCCCAATAAATACTAGCAACTTTGCTAATCTTTTCTACATAGATTCTTATGGAGGCTCATGGCTACAACTTACGATGGAGACTCCTTTGGTCAATGTCATTGGCTCTTTCCTCTTGATATGGTGGTATTTCTATAGGATACTCACCCTAATCCTTTAGTAGTTGGGTTTACAAACTCTCAATGAGCTCTAGTTTTTACTTATGGACCAATGGACACAAACTTCAATTTGCGGGCTACTCACAATAGCCAAGGCTCTTAGTGGAAGTAGCTCACGGCCTTCTTAACTCCTTTGGTTATTTTAAACCTTACTAAACCTTGCTATGATACCACTTGTTATTTAGAGGAAAATATAAACATGCAAAAACAAGACAAACAAGCTTCTACTTGAATAAAGAAGTTTCATTCATTAATTATTCTCTCATATACATCCACCAAGTTGTTGTTATTCTATCTTCTTACTTCACATTACAATGACCCAACCATGAGTATATAAGAACTAAAATTTCTAAATATGGAATCATGCAAACTCTAAGTTTCTCTTCCTCATGCAAACTCTGACTTGAAACTTTAACTAAACTTTTTAACTTCACTTTAACATAAATCAACATTTTTTCTTTCCATAACTTAACTTTTCTTGACAAGGCATTGACTTTTTAACCTTGACTCACTTGACTTCTAATATTAGAATTAACTTTCTTTCCTTCACTTAACTTAAATCTTCATACGTTGAATGCATACGAGAGTACTTACTATTTATACCAAGTTGTTGTAGCGGTTACAACCACCCTCCAAAAGTTTTCCTTAACTTTGTTTTGGAGACTCCCTACCGACCATCCTCAGCAGTTTGCCTTGCACTCTTAAGCACATGAGCTTCAACTATTTCATAGAGTCTCGTCAACCTGTGCATGCAAGTTTTTTCCACCCCCTTCATAGGCTATTTTATGGACTTAGTGCCAGTTTCTAGTTGAGCAGCTCCCTCTGGGAATTGCACAATTTTGGAGAGGAACCTACCTTCCCTCCAAAAATTGTGAAACCTAATTGGACACCTAGCAGGACTGCAAAATTGCGCAATTCTTCCTGACAGTCTTCCTCTAAAAAATTGCAAAATTCATCCCACGATAGCTTCTCATCCCATAAATTGCACAATTCTGGGCAACAATCACCTGTTGCTCCCAAAAATTACGCAATCCCTCTGGGACAGCCAGCTTAGCAGCTAGTAGAACTTACGCAAATCCAACCAGGAAGCCTGTTGCACTAAGACATTGTGCAATACAGTCAGAGATGCTTCCTTGAGAATTTTCTAAGGTCCGACTAAGGATAGCTTCTTAGCCCAGAAATTGCGAGATACAACTAGACATGCTTCCTTGAGACAATTGTGAGGTCTGACCCATGACAGCTGCTTAGCTTAGAAATTACGAGATACAGTCAGACAGGCTTCCTTAAGAAAATTGAAGGGCTTGACACAGGAAAACTACTCAGCCCATAAATTGTGTAGTCCTGGGAGACAATCACCAGTTCCTCTTAGAAATTGTGGAATTCCTCTCTGACAACCATCAATACTGAGCCCAGAAACTACACAAATTTTCATCCTAGGTTTGCAAATTGATGCATGTGCCTTCAGGTTGATTGGTTCCCTCTGGGACCGAGCAAAACCGATTTGTATGCATGGACTACCTTTTCCAATGCAACATGCAAAGGAATCCCTTTATTTAGGGATTTATTTTTAGCAGCTGGAGGTTACATGCAAGAATCATTTCAAAAACGTCCCACTAAGTGTTGCTTTTCCTAGATTTGTGGCATGCATGTCATAACCTCGATTTTATTAAAACTCATCAACCAGACGCTGGAGAGCTCATTCCTTAGATTGGCCTTTCAACTTTGACATCCCACATTGCATCTAGGATTCATTAGCACATTTAGCTTAGTTGTTTTGGGGTAAGACCACCTTTCATGTTTCGCACTCTGTTTCTATCACTTTTTGCGTTTCACTTCATGTGAGTGTTGTCTACTTGATTTTAGTGAATGCTTGTTGTCGTTTTGATGTATGTTAGCTTGTAGAAGCACTATTTTAGTTTTTGTTCACATCTCACTGTTGTCGTATGCATGCCATTGTTTTTTCATGAACGATCACCGTTGCGGTGACTCGCTTCACACACATGCATGATTTCCCGTTTTCTAAATCCTGCAGCTCTTTTTTGCATGTATGACCATTCTCTCTTGTTTGCACTCATCTCATCATGCATTTAGACTTCTCATGTTTTTAGTTTCCCATCGGTCGATCTGGGTTGCCTTGGCCTAGATTGTGCCTTGCCTGGCTAGCACTGGACATTTTCAGAAGCGAAGTCTCTGCCTTCCCTCTATAAATTGCGCAAGTCTGGCCCAACACTGATAGTCACACAGGTACGTCGCATGTCAATCCTCTAGTTGTTTTCTGGTTTTTGACTGACATATCGCTTGTCATGAGTGTTGCTATGTCTTTAGGTATCACATGTGTTTATATACCTCTCAGTAACATAGGTACAATGGCTTCCAGGAGAGCACAGTCAAAGACACCATTCAGAGCACACTTGGGAATGCAGTCGATCAAGTGTCTATGAACTTTCCTATCTATGAAGACATAAAGTTTTTCATGGACAATGATATGAAGATGAAATGGAAACAATGTCACAAAAAGCAGTACCATTAGTAGCAGTAGAAGGCAGCACACTTACACGCAACGAATGTAAGAGGAAGGTTGTTGACAACACAGAGGCGGAACAAAGTTGCAAGCTCAAGAAGTTCCACTTGTGATGAAAGCAACTTTGGAGACTAGGGCTATGAGGAGACAACGAGATACGAAGATCGCGGTAAGGCAGAGAGAGAAACAAAGAAGGAGTTACATGTTCTAAAGCAGAAACTCAAGGAAGAATAGGAGTTACATAGACAAGAAAATGAGTTGTAGTAGGAACAGGTACAATAGGGGGTGCAACATGCATAGACATATGAAAATTCACCCATACACTTTATAGTTCCATCCTAGCAGATGACATGGGGAAAACAAGGTGAGAAGTTTTGTTGATCGCATGTAAGGGAATTGAACAACATGCATGTCATTATTCACACGCAAGCAATCCCACCCATTTGGCTCAGTCACTGAGGCGAAGACAAGAAGCAAGTCTAATTGGAGCTGAACATGTACTTTGAAAATTTGATGCACATGGTCACCAACACACACTTGGAGATCAACACAACCATTATGCATCAGTATGTCGCTGGTCCAACCACACTCAAGACAATGATGCACATGCTATCAAATGAGCTGGATAGAGGGGCTATATTAGTGTACCTGAATGCAACAGAGCAAAGTGTTCACTTTCAGCAGGATGCCACCATTGAGCACATAGACACCATCATGGATGATCAAGCTTGGCATCAACTCACCACCATTGACCATCACAATGATGTCAAAGAGTTGGTCTCACCAAAATGGTTCGAGTGTTAATGATGTCTTGGATGGCTTGCTCAAGCCATTTTGTCTCACATGGGTACATGTACAGATTGTATGTAACATCTTGTCAAGTGGAAGTTCAAGTGTTGATAGTTGGATGTAACAGTCATAGAGTAGGTGCAGAGTCATGAGGGTAGGTGAATGGTCCCAAAGGGGGATGTCAAGGGTCACCCCACCCTTTTATATAAATAAAACCTCATAACTCATTGAAAAGGCATTTGGTTAGCCAAGCTTCCAATAGGAGTATCATAAAGAAAGCTTGGACAATATTGTAATGAGCCTTGGCTTCTCCACTATGCAGAGCTAGGATATATCTTTGGAGGAGCAGGTAGCAGTGACTGTGACATTCCATTGTCAGAACTACTGGTTGGTCATGGTTGTGTTGTATGACTGGAACTTTCACTTCTTAATATAACAGAGCCAACACATTTCATGCATATGTTGTATTGTATTCCATTTATCTTGTTTACTCTAAATGATATATGCATATGTCTGCTTACGCATGCATGTGTAGCTATTTTTTGTATATGTATTTATGAATCTTAGTGAAATTTGTTATTGCTTTAAACATCACTTTGGATTACTAGCTTACTTTCTTTCCATGTTGCGATGCATCTTTTCTCGTGAGTTCCCTTCTTAACTTCATGCTATCATAGGTTTCCAAGAGGCACACTCACCTCACCCTCTGTGTGTTAGAACCACTTATGCACCTTCCTTGATTTACTACATATGTCACACCCTTGCTACCAATAGGGACATATTACTTTCCTTTGTGTGAAACCACGGTCAAGATGATACCGTACAACTCACTGCTGAGACTCCTACACCAAACGGTCTGAGGTCTAATTGGGACTTCTTATAGGGGCGATCCCCTGACATGTTGGCGGGTCCAGCACCACCAAAATTTCTGGTGCTAGAAGGAGGGCCAGATGACAAGCTGAGTCATCATCATCTATTTTAAGTCTTCACAAATCTATCATGGAGTTTGTTATAGTCCACCCTCTGGAATGTCTGTCCAACAGACATATCTTTCACATCGAGAGGGAGATTTGGGATGACTTGTCACAAATTACATATGATGGTGAAGGCAAAGTAGCCTGGCCTGAGCACTTAGATGACTTCCATATGTTCATGGAGGGCATGGAAGGTCTTAATGAAATAGAGGTTCGTTCACTGCTTGCACACACACTTCGCAACCACCCATTGAAATGGTGTGGCACACTACCTCATAACTTCGTGCACTCATTCAAGTAGTTCAACGATCTAATCAAATCTATTTTCCACCATTTTGATCCTGAAGTTCTTGATAAAAAATTGTTAAAACAACGAAAGGCACCACACGAATCACCTATGGAGTTTTCAGAGTGCTTCCATCTATTCATGTTTGAAGCCTTGAAAAGTCAAATGAAATTTCATTATCTCATGGACAAATTTGAATATTGCCTTATCAAATCTGTCAATCCCAAGAAGAGGTTCAAGCTCAAACCCTGCTCAACATACTTCAATGATGGAGTTACACAATCACAAATGGACATGGTCGCTATAACAAGTGACTGTCTTCCGTCCCCTCATCAAACAACTCCATCACCACAGAGTGATGTGGGACAACGTGCACACACATTTGTTGAACCGACACGTCCTCCCAACATCACTCTTTCAAACTTTTCCATAGACTTGGTTGGGAATCCCATGGTTTATCACATGTATTTCATACCTTAACCTTCGTCCTCATATTCTGATCATCCTCTGGATTGTATTGTCTTGTGTTCTTTCGTTCCAGACTCTAACCTATTTTGAACAAGGATCGCTCTATCGACGAAGTTGGTGTTGCACAACCAACATGGAATGGCATTCATGAAGAGTATGATTGGGAGATTGAACATTTACTGGAAGCATAGGACCATCCCTGTTTGTCTGTACCTCCTCAATTTGTTCCTCAAATCCTTGGTAATCCCGCCATTCCTAATTTTTCATGTTTATCTCAGTCCACAGATACACCCATTTTTCATTATTCGCAGGACACACTGGATGTAAGTCCATCATCTGAAAATGGAGAGGAACAATCATTCTTTGAACATCCACTTGACTTTTCATCTATCTTTTCTAGAAACACAGAGGATGAACATTCTTTCTTGTCATCATCACCTCTATACGATTCATTGAATCATGAGAATGATGACCAACATCCTGAATTTTCTGATCTAGGTTGTTGTGATCTCTTTACCTCATCATCCAATCATGATGTGTATTCACTCGTTATTAATTTGTCTAAGCCAATAGTATACGATCATCCATCTGTCAATGAAGTCAAAACCTTGCAGACTCTCGAGGCACTTCAGCTCGAGCTGATGGTTATGTCGGGCCCTCATTGTCCTAAGGTTGGTTTCAATTATGATCAAGAAATTGTTCAAACAACCAGGGCTCCTCATCACCCATCTGTATGCACCCAAGAAAAATCCAACACTCATATTTCACTTCCTCCACTCGAACTACACGATCACATCGCCCATGCATTGGAGGAATAATATTACTCGGTAAGCACACTTGTGCAACGTAAGTGGTCTATCTTTCTCATGTGTGCTTGCATGTCATAGTCAATAGTATCCGTGTGCTCAACATCTACATGTAGTGTCACACAACATCATGGTATGTCCATGGAATTCATGTCATGCACTTTCACTCATTCTTGTTATGTGGACGCTTCTAAGCTCAGAGTGTGTTTGTCTCCATTGTTGTATCTTTCACATCTGCTAGTTTGCACAACAATGTTGTTCATGAACCATGCCTTCACCGACATGGGTCAACCAATGCATTGGTGACTGCATTGGAAGTATCACTTCACATGAGATGACCCATGCACTGTTAGCTTAGGAGTATGAGTAGTGTTTTCTTTTTGATTTGTTTGCTTGCATGCATGTTTTCTTCTTTCTTTGTGTGTTTGCTTTCTTTCTTGTTTGTTTGCTTACTCGCTTTTTCATATGCATTTGTTTCTTCTTCTTTTTTTTCTTTTTGGTTTGTTTGCTTGTTTATGTCCATAGGTTAGTTTCGCATGGACTGTGTGTGACTCTTGCAACAAACTGGGTAAAGTACAAGAGGAATTGTACAACTATCAAAATTGGGTTATCTATTGTCTTCTCTCTTATGTAATAAATTGTTGTCTTCAGCCCATGATACATCAATGGAAAATACGTACTGTTTGAAGTGAACCTTGGAGAAAACACAACTCCTACGCACTAACTAGTATCACCTACGCTGGTCGATTGTTTTTGGGTTAATGCTTGTTTAGTCAAGTAGAGTAAGGTGAGGGGGAAGACCTTAACAAGCGCATCAGAGGTATATATAAACTACTTCTCTGAAGGAACAGTCTCTTCTACTCTCAATAAGTTGGGATCTCTCTTCCACCTATGAAATTTATGAAAATGAAAAATGAAAAATGAAAATGTGAAAAATTTCGAAAAAAATGAAAAATGAATTAGACAAAAGAAGAGAAAGGATTCATGCGCATAGAGGTTATGCAAGTAACTCTGCCGACATACTGACCAAGCTCGCTGGCAGCAGAGCAATGCTTGTGCTTCTATGTGACTCCACTAGGGTACTATTAAAGCCTGCTGGTAGTTGAGCAACACCAGAGATGAAACTAAAACTATGATGACTATAATGCTTGTGCACCAATATACCCCTCATCCCCAATTAAAACAACATTGTTGGCTTGGCTTGGATTGTGTGTCAACCAACCAAGGGCTTGGAAGATGCTACATCTAACAATCAAGCAAGTGTATAAACCAAGATAACCAGAGAAATGAACAATACTTTCGGAGGTGTTAGACTTTCTTTTCACGAACAAGGTCCATTCAGAGTGCTGGAGTTCTACTAGTGTGTCGCCAAGTGTTGTAGTGACTATAACCACCCTCCAAAATTTTTCATTAGCTTCATTTTGGAGCCTCCCTACCAACCATCCTTAGCAGCATGTTTTGTACTGTCAAGCACATCAACTTCAACTATTTCATAGAGTCTTGCCAGCCTATGCATGCAAATTTGTTCCACCCCCTTCACAGATTGCTTTTCGAACTTAGTGTCAATTGCTAGTTGAGAAACTCCCTCTGGGAATTGCACAATTGTAGAGGCGAACCAACCTTTCCTCCAAAAATTGTACAAACCCAGCTGGACACCCAGCAGGGCTCAAGATTTGCGCAATTCTTCCTAACAACCTTCCTCTCAACAATTGCGCAATTCTTCCTGAGAGTCTTCCTTTAAAAAATTATGCAATTCATCCCAGGACAGATGCTCAGCCCAAAAATTGTGCAATTATGGGAAGCAGTCACTTGTTGCTACAAGAAATTATGCAATTCCTCTAGGACAACCAGCCCAATAGCTTGCAAAAATTAGGCAAATCCAGCCACGCAACCTGCTGGGCTCAGAAATTGCATGACACAGTCAGACAAAATTCCTTCAGAAAATTGCGAGGTCTGACCTAGGACAGTTGCTCACCTCAGAAATTGTGAGATACGGTCAAACATGCTTCCTTGAAAAAATTGCGATGTTTGACCCAGGACTGCTACTTAGGTCAAAATTTTTGAGATACAGTCAGATAGGCTTCCTTGAGAAAATTGCGAGGCCTAACCCAGGACAGTTGCTCAACCCAAAAATTGCACATTGCTGGGACACAAACACCTGTTCATCCTAGAAATTGCGCAATCCCTATGCGATAACCATCTGTTCTCAGTCCAAAAACTATGCAAATTTTCATCAGAGGCTGATAAACTAATGCATGTGTCTTTAGGTTGACTGGTTCCCTCTAGGACCGAGCAAAACTTATTTTTATGCACGGTATTCTTTTTCCAAGATAACATGCAAAGGCATCCCTTGATTCAGGGATCTATTTTTAGTAGTTGGAGGTTACATGAAAGGATGATTTCAGAAACCTCCCGCCAAGTGTCGCTTTTCCTGTATTTGTGGCATGTGCGTCGCAACCTTGATTTTATAAAAATTCATCAACTGGACACTGCAGAGCTCATTCCTCACCTTGACCTTACAACTTTAACATCCCACATTGCATCTAGGAGTCTTCAGCACATTCCACTCAGTTGTTTTTGGGGTAAGCCCACTTTTCATGTGTCGCGACGCATTTTAGTCGCTTTTTGTGTTTCACTTTGTGTGAGTGATGTATGATTTATTTCAATGAAGGCTTTCTATTGTTTTGATGTATGTTAGCTTGTAGAATCATCGTTTTAGTTTTTGTTCACATCTCACTGTCGTTGCATGTGTGACACTATTTTTGCACGAACGGTCATTGTTGTAATGACTCACTTAACACACATGCATGCTTTCCCATTTTCTACATCCTGCACTTGTTGTTTGCATGTATGATCATTCACTCTTGTTTGCACTCATCTCATCATGCATTTAGACTTACCATGTTTTCAGTCACCCATTGGCCGATCTAGGCTACCTTGGATGAGACTGTGCTGAAAACCTGTAGTGCACAAAGGCACCAACCTCCCTTACCTGCTAACACCCTACAACCCACAGAGGCCCCAGATAGCACTACTCTCTAGAAATGCGCAGATAATTCCAGCTACATTACACTTAGAAATTGCATAGAGGTGTTCTTCCGAGACCCCTGTCTCGCAACAATGCTTTGAGACTCAAAAGTGCTCAGTGTTGTCCAAGTTTTCTTGTTGGTCTTGCATGCAGAAATTGTGCCGACCGGCCTCCGAAGGCCTCTTTTGAGCAGAAATCACTGTCCACTGAAATTGCGTAGATCTACCTCTCAATGACTACATGAAAATGTGACATGCTAAAGATCAGGACCACATGGAAACTCTGTTGGATGCATGATCATCGTTGAAGGTAAGTATGGTAAGTACGAAACATCTTTCGAAGTACACTTCTTAGTTGAGTTTGCAGGACTACTTGTCATTTTCATATCACCCTGTCCTCATTAACATGCATATGTGCAAACATGAAAATTCATCTTATCTGTTTCTTCTACATGTATCACTTCTTTTTCACTTGTTCAACTAACTGTCATCTTCTGCATGTTGATTGTTATGTCATGATTGCAACCTCATTCTGGTAATGTTGAACGTTGTGTGTGAGTTTTGTTTTCCATGTACACATCTATCACACTCACACACAATGTTTTATACAATATCGCGCAAGTGACATTGAGGTTGTTCAATGATCCATCACAAGCGTCGCACTTGTCACTCGCACTGTTGGTCAGTCATGTTGAGTTTGTGCTCACAAGGTCGCATATGCAAAAATTCACTTGCTCTCACACTTAGTCATTTTTGTTGAAGTTCTGATCACTAGATCACCCTCTAATAATCAAACCTCCACCAAAGAATTGACTTGACTAACAGTCGCCCAGAATAGCTCAGAAGTGTCCAACAAGCCATTTCAATTTGTGCTGACTGCAAGCTGATCAACCAACCCTCTAGTTGGTTAACCATAGAGTTTGAACAAGAAGTGACCTTTCTTGCTCTGCTGACTGAGAAAACCATGCAGACAAGTCGTACAGACACCAAGTTCCTATCACTATCTACCCTAAAAATTTGCACAGTTTTTCCAGCCAGCCAGCCACTGAGCCATCCGAGCGACTACTCACCCATAAAACTACGCAAATTTCTGAGTAAGCACCTCAGCAGCCCAACATCCCACTCAGCTGACAAACTGCGCAGAGGTGTTCACCAGGTTAGCCTCCTAGCAATTATGTAGTTTTTGTCTCCAGCAGCCCCACTGCCAGCTCCCTCCAAGAATTGCACATTTTTTGTTGCCAAGCCATCCTACAGCCTGTTGCTAGCTCCCTCTAGGAATTGTGAAATTTTTTCTGCTATGCCTCCTGAAGCCCGTAGCTATATCCCTCTAGGAATTGCATAGTTTTTGTTGCCAAGGCCCTCTATTGGCTGCGCTTCTTCCCTCTAAAAATTGCATAGAACTATCCTCCCACCAATCTAGATCACGAGGACAGTCATTGTTGATTCGGATTGTCCTTCTCAGTCTCCCAGTGACCTCTATGTAATTTTCACCAGCAGTGCACAGAACTTGCATCCAAGCTTGAAAATTGCCTCACACAATTTTGCAGTCTTTTCCTCTCTCCTAGTCAATTGCATCCAAAAGAAAATGACCATGCATCATGGTAGACTATGAGGTTTATGGATTTAATTTCTTCTCTTCATGAGTGATTTCATTCATAGGTACATTAATAAACATGATGCAATGTCAGACGTGATGAACAAGGAGAGTACATGCAAAGTTATATGTTCATGGACGGACAAACAAATGATGCATGCCAGGAGATTTGTTCATGAATGGATGACCATGTGAAGATGTATTCATAAACGGACGAACATGCGAGGAAATATTTTTGTGAACTGATGGACATTTCAAGCATTCCAAAGTACAAGAAAGGAACAAAACACACATGCAACATCAAGTGAACCCAATTGACATCGAGGACTCTGCACAACTTTCCATGTGGAGGTGAAGTTGTGATACACCAAGAGGACATCCATCTCTCAGTAGCACTGCAGCTCGACATGCACACCACCACCATCATGAACATACCAACACTGTCATGTCGATTCATGTGATGAGTCATGCTAGCCACATCACTACTGTGGGTGATACTCTTGTAAATAAATGTAGTGTAACGTGGAAGTCCAAGAGACCCACTTGTAATCTAAAGAGTTATGTAAAGTTGAAAGTCAAACATTCATGAGGGAAGTCGAAAAGTCACAAGGGCCAGTTTTACCCTTGACTATAGATAGTCCTCATTTGTACATGCAAAAGGCTTTTCACATTGGCTCCTCCCACATAGCCTTGAGAGTCTATAATATTTTCTTTGAGGAGTGAGTAGTGTATCCAACGCCCCAACTATAGGGTTAGTGATGTATGGTGTATCGATGTGTTTTCAAATTTCACTTAATTCAGAAGCATATTAATAGGCCAACACATTTTCACACGTGTTGTAACTGTTTGTAAGATTAATCTTGAACACTCGTTATACATGTTGTTTTAACCTATGTTTAACGCTTGAATTCATTCAACTGTTATAATACATATATTAAGGAAAATGTGTTGTATAAGTTGTTAACAATGTCTTGCCCATGTTGGTTACCTCCCCATACATCAGAAAAATCCTTTCACATAAACTTGTTATAACGACCTTCGCACTCACATGGATTAACTTGTTGAGTGTCATACATGTTATATTTCGTTGCGTGTTGTGACTGTTGCATCCACGTGGATTTCTCCTCTGGAAGCTATGAATTTCTTGTTTTTTTGTGTGTTTCTAACAAAGTTGGGGGTTCCTCCCATCTGACTTGAGACTCACTCCCACCCTCTCTCTGCTGTGAAAGAACCTTGACACAAGTAACACTAGCATTCACTAGGCATGCGAGCCTCATTGTTTGAAGACAAGGAAAACCACTCTATCATGCTGAAAAGTAAGAGCTAAGTCATATCTTTAACATAATGGAAACCGAGCCACCGTATTGGATGGGACTCCTACATCAAACGATGTGAGGTCTAGTTGCAATTTCATATTGGGGATATCCCCTAATGTTGGCGGGTCAACACTTGCTTAAAGAAGCTCATCGGCGATAACAACCCAATCCAAAATCTTCTACCAAATTTAATGAAGAAGGGAAAATAATACTGGAATTAGAAATAATTTTGGAAACAAGGAGTAAATTGCTAAGAAATTAAGCAACTATGGAACACCTCATCAAATGGAAGAACCTACTAGTCACAAGAAGCGACATGGGAACATGCGTGTTTCATGCAAAAACAAGCACAATTTTTGAATTGTTGAGGAAAACGCTTCTTTAAAGGGGAGTGCCATGTTGAGCCCTATATAATCCCCATGTTATCTCCAAAAATTAGTATTAAGCCCTAAATATTGATTGATTACATTTCTATTGTTATTTTGTTATGTAGGTTAGAATCACTCATAGTCCCATTTTAATATTATTGTGTCCTTTGTCTCATATCACACACACCACAACACACACCACACATATATATATATATTATATATATATATATATATATATATATATATTATATATATATATACATTATATACAAATGATACATATATATAATATATATATATATATATATATATATATATTATTATTATTATTATATATATACATATTATATTATATATGTATGTATATATGTATGTATTATATTATATACTATATATATATATTATATTATATAATAATATATTATCATTGTATTATGTAATATATATAATATATATTCACACACATATATATATATATATTATATATATATATAATATATTATATATAAATACACTAAGGATACCTAGTGTAAGTATTATCAATTATTGTCTTTTCCATTGTATTGTAAAACGAGGTTTCTCCCTTTAAGAAGATAGTAAAAATTGGTTGCTTATCATTTTTAAGGCAGAAGGACCATAACAATATGGATTTTCTATTTAATATTCTCAATAACCTATTTAAATGATATTCAAATAGCCTTGATTTCCTTATGGTATTGTTGATGGTGTTGGAAGCTTCCAATAGGGCAGGGCGTCTTCCCGATGTGAAGTCCCAATTGGACCCCACACTAAGGCAAATGAAATAGTTCATAATCATTAACATAAATGAAATAAGACATTGAAAATATAACAGGAATAATATTACTACATCCATGACATATGCATGAAGATGTGTCCGCATCAATATTTTATTAAAAGTGAAAGTTCCAGACATACATTTATAATAAGACAAAACACTAACCCCAATAGTGGAACATGAAGCCAACACTTGCTTCTCCAAAGAAAGATAATCCTTCTATGCTAAAGGAGAATCCAAGGCTCTCAACAATACTCCTAGGCTTTCAATCTTACACCCAAAATACCTTTATAATAGTTATGAGGGTATATTCATAACATATGAAATCACTGTCCACCCTCCTTTGTGACCTTTGGATGTTCCTTATGACTCTTTGACTTCTTTTGTCCTTGTCCTAACTAATGACATTTCACATTCCATAATTGAAACTTGGACTTCCCCTTACAAATTATTTCAAATACAACATTACAAATACCAATATCAGACAAAATTGGGTAGAGTATAATAAAATAAGCATAATAAGACAAAAAAACACATCAATATTGTGTTTGGAGAAACTCTAGCTCAAGAAATTCGACTTATAGATCTTCGGTCACATAGTGATGCCGATATTTTTACTTCGTGATGATTCCCTCAAAATTTGTGATGGGATTGGTTTGAAAGTGGACTTTAGCATAAATTTAATTTGAGTATACTCTCTTGGGGCTAGTTTCTCTTTCATTATTCAACAAGAACAACATAGTGTTGATATTGGCAGGGCCATTAATATACTTCTACATATCATGTTTGTTGACCTTTAGGTCTCCTTTGGTATCAATATACCTGAACTGGTCTGAGTTTTCTTCAACTTCTTGTCTGACATTATTCCTTCATTTGGATTTAGTGAGTGTGACAAATTAAGGGATATTGTGAGATTTCACCATAGAATTCATGTTCAAGTTGTACAACTGTGCATAAGAGGATAAAATGATGGTAATGAAGATGTCGATTTATTTGTTTCTTTGTATAAGCATCCATACTTCAAATTTTTCCAGCTCATCTTATTGTCTTGTATTCTTTACCAACTTAGGTGGTGCACCTCTATACTTCATTCCCCACTTATGCACTTTTTGATCATAATGTGAAAAACCTTGAGATATTTTTCATTCTCTCTTGATTTTTGCTACATGTCGTGCAAGGGGAAAACTAGTTTGTGCACTGTGACTAAATCCTCATAGAGGTTCCTCATGGTTTCTCCCAATATTAATACTTCACCAAGTATATCTTCCTAAATTTCTTCTAAGTGCACTTATGTGGGAGTTTATTTCTAAACCTCTACCTAGAGCTATTCAATTTATTGCCTTGCAACTTATAAATTATTCTCCATTTGTCTATTCTCGGCCATGAAATATTCTATGTTTGACTTTGATGCTCATGCAAAGGCCAATTTGGTTGCCACAATAGCTTCAAAATTATTCATGGTGTCCATTAAAATCACCTTATCCTTCCTAAAATAATGATGTGTGAGATCATCATGAAAGTGCTTCTTTCTAGCATGAACAATTTTCTTCTGAAGCACATCATAATTCAAGTTGAAAATATCCATAACTAGACGTTCATCAGGAGGAGGAATTTCCTCTTCATCATCTGAGCTTGCCTTTTTGTAGGAGGAGGGGCAGAATGAGTGGTGATATGCTATGTGCAAGGCATGAGATCGACATCCTGATTATGTTTCTCTAGATTTACCTCCATGCCTTGAATTACTATCAAATCTTCAATTTATTGGGCAAGTGTTATATCCTGCAACTACTTCGTTTCTTCTTCAAGTAGCCAATTTTTCTCTTCTTATTTGAATTTCTTTACCATTTTTTCTTCCTCTTATTTTCTCCTCATTTCTTCTTCTTGAATCTGCCTCTCCTATTCTCCTTTCTCCTCTTGTTCTTCCTTCGACCTTTTTTCTTCCCCATACCTTTTTTGTTTCCTCTTTATCTTTACTACCATGGTTGCTTTCAAGATATATGGATATAATTTGTATTTGTGGCTTTACTCCTCTGATGGAGTTTATGCAACCTTCATTTTATAATTTATGCTTACTAGGTTGTACTTTTCTAATGGACTTGATTCCAAGGTAACTTCCAGCTCTAGAGTCACATGCAATGAACCTGCAAAGTTGATTAGTGCAAGAGGCTTAGAGGCATTATAACATTTTTTTATATTTTCCTCCTCTATTCTAGAATAAGTCCCTCTTGGCCAATTGATGTGTATCCTTGCACATTGTTTTTTGAAAACCCTTTTTTGATCATACAGGTGGTACCCCATAAGCCCAAACTTGAGTTTTCTCAACTCATTACCATCAGTATCTATAGCTTTCAAATTCATAATCTCGTGTAATCGTATATGCAAAAGAAGAGTGGGCCAAAGTTATTTCTTCTTCCTTTGCAATTCTCCTAATAAGATTGTGGAAAGATGGTATGAAACCTCCCGTGTAACAGTGTCCTCCCACATCTACCCAAGCAACCAGCCAATCTAGGTAAACATGTGATGACAAGTCACTATGACATGATTTGACTCCCTATGTGTTAGTTAAGGAAGTGGAACTGGAAGAAAAAATCACATAGAACTCCACATCAACAACAAAACTCCTAGGAGCCATTCCAACCACTCAGGAAACCAACCCCTAAGATCCACTAAATTGTCAATGCATCAAACCCTTGGATTCTCCCTTGATATGGACCGACATGCCCCCATGAGGCCCGAAAAGCTCCCACAAAAAGGGAAAGTGATTGTCCAGGGACATTTTGTCCAATGTTGTGCCTGCGATTCTGGGATTTGTGCCACTTTTTCAGGCCCAAAGCCTAGGTCATTGTCAAGAACTCAATAACATATTTAGATATAAATTTACACAAAATAACAATGATACATTTGTGAAAACATTGACAAGGACTAGAGTAGGCCCCTACTAGCCATGACAGGAATTCTATAAAACATGTCAAAAACATGAGAGATACAAGTCTTAACAATAGAACTGAGCATATGGTTTTCATACTTATGTGAGAATCAATAAGAAGAATTGATGCCTCAACACATTAGTTGCAATTTCATCTATTAGGCGATAGATACATTGTTCATTCATTTAGAAGTAAAAACATGATGATATCTTGATGTGGCCAGCAACAACCCCCCCTTTTTATTTTAGTATTAGTAACAACACTAAAGTAAATAGGGACCCTTCTAAAAAAATAAAAACTAGCACTTATAATTCACTTTCCAATAAACACACTATCATAAGCTTAGGAAAAACATCCGCTAAACCAAAATCTTAAGTATTATGATAAATCTCAAATAAAATCGTTCTCTTAACAATAAACATCTCATCGCAAAAAGGTAATGGAGGATATCATAGAAACAAACCTTTGAAATTGTGAAAATGCGATAATGCGAGATCGCGCGCCTTACTCATCACATATCAAATATTTCTTATGTCGCAAGCGCCTCCTAAGATGAAACATCCCAATCATGCGATATGTGATAAAGCGTCTCACAAATCGCATCTCTCAGTCGCATAAAGGAATAAATTATTGTTAATGAAAAGGATTAGTGATATTGCGATATGCAATATTGCGAAGCAAATCGCAAAATCCCTTTATCGCAGATCAACAAGGCTCATTGTTCAATGAAATATTTCTCGTAATCCGATACCGAGTGATGGGAATTAATGTCAATTTAGTGGTTTATTGATGGTCATTTATGAACAAAAGATTTAGATATGATCGAAAGGTTGTTTCACGTAAGGTGATATATTTGATATGATTTCGAAATTAAAGATCTTTCCCGTCATCTTATCACTTACCATTATTCGTTCCTTACTTGTGAACTTGCAATAGCGACAAGAAGAATAATAAATAGGTCAGTATGCAGAATGTAATGGGAAAGAAGGGAAAAGCTCCAGTTGTTGAGAAAACAGAGATGACGCCCTTATTCAAAGACACCACCTGTACCAAAGAAGCCGACATACCCAGTTGGGAAGGCATGTACAGTCTGCTGGAGGAAGAAAACCCTAGAGTTATGGAAGTTATAGTTACAGCAGATGCATACGTGTCATCTGAAGCATCACTTACTAAACTTGCATGCTCATTCCTGAACCACATAACAGCTAGGCCTAAAATACTTCCCTATACAGGCATGGTCAAAGGGGTATTAGACAACGCTGATATAACAGACAAGAAATTCAAGTCTCGGGACCAGGAGCTTATTGGGTCATTTACACCATAGGATTTAAGACATATGTATCATTTACCAGAGCCGTAGGCTAGCTACAACAAGTAGTTCGTGGAGAAATTTGCCAAAGAGAATGAAGATTTGGTGGAATGTACCAAAACTTGGTTAACAAAGGAAGAGCCATTGAAAAACGAAAAATACAGTATGTACAATACCGATTCCCTCTCCTCCTCATATCGTTTTGCTGCTACTATGCTATGTAAGCTATTTGGAAGGCCTGATATCAACAAGTTTTCACTAATGCCACCATTATGGATTAGGCCTAGATATTGTCTGATAATCTAGCCTTGGCTATTTGGAATTACCGGTCTAAAAGAACTCCCTCTTAGAGGATTTATCCTCCTTTATTTTTAGCTACTTATGTCATGGATGCAATTTGTTCTGTTTCTAGATTTCCTCTCATGGGTTGGAAGTGGAATACACAGAATCCCTTGCCTATTCAACTCTACCATAAGGAATTATGGGATTCTAAGTTTATCCCATATTTTTATAAGATTTTCCATGGAGTTATGCTACCCCTTCACAGAATGTTGTATAAAAAAAATGCCCCAATATTTTTCCCTGAATCTAAAGTTGATGTTCTCCCTGTCGAAAGATGGTTCAGAGAAGAGTTTTTCACTTATATTAGAGTATTTGGAAGAACTACTTCCCCTCATGTAATTCCCTTATATGTTCCTAATAAGCTAATGGCCCGTGAAATAGCCTACCAAACCTGCGGGGTTGGAGGAATGAGCAAAGAATTAAAAGATAAGAAAAATGAAATCTGGCCGCAATTCCCTATGGCCTGTGGGGATTTTTCACTGTTTTATTTAGGTCATGCTTTAAAAGAAGTAGACAACATGCTCAGTCTACGACTGCTTAAATTTCCATGGAGACAGTTTGATCCCTTTGATATAATAAAAAACCTTACTACGACTGTTAAAATAAAGGTATTCACTAAAGAAGATGATCACTTTGACGACATATTCCAGCAGAAGAGCACACTTAAAGACATTTTTCACATGGCCCAAATCCAATTTCGCCCAGCAGAATTTCAAGAATTCAAACTCTACATAGAACGGAGATTGGAAAACCTACCCTTGGACAAGTTGCACTTAGAACCAGTAAGGGAGCCCACTCCCATCATCAGTATAAGTGGAAGCTTGAGGATAGACAAGTCCAAGTCTAAGTCTGGGAAAGAATCACCAAAACAGTATAAACGGTTAGAAAGCGACCATAATAAAAGTGAAGGTTCAGTCAGGGATACTGCGCAATCTAAAGAGACCCATAACAACAACTTTTATTGCCAACACAGGTGAAGCTTCCCGCTTCCCTCATCTACCTAACAAATCCACTAAGAACTAAGATGGATAAAGAGTGGGAAACATTTAATGAATTGATCAATATCGACGAGCAAAATATGGAGACACCTGAGAATACAACACAGAAAATGACGAAAATGGTCATTGAAATAGTTGTTAGTGCTCCAGAAACGGAGCATATTCCCATAGCCCCATCATCTAAAATTATGCTAAAGATAGAAGAGATCCCTCCTCTAGATGTATTTTATAGTCTGTAGCACAAAGCAGTGGTAAGAAGAAAGAGAAAGAAACAAAAACTAGACAACATGCTCTCACCTGAGGCGGAGCAGCTAGATGTCCTTTGGCGAGACCCTACCACTGATACTACAGAAAATTTGACTAAGTTATCCCAGATCACAGGAGCCTATGCTTCTGCTACTATTGATAAAGAGTCTGAAGTATAGCTATTGTTGAAGGACAAAGAAGAAAAAATCCTATTTTTACAGCAGGCCAGTGCTAACTAGGAAACAGAAGAAAAATTGGAAAAATTACAACAAGACATTCAACAGATGCAGTCGGGGTACCAAAGAAGTTTGGCTGAAAAAGAACATAATTAAAAGCCATGTTAGAAATGCATAAAGATGACCCCAAAGTCACAGAATTTGTCTTAGAAGCCCTTGCCTTGAATGACCAATTCTTGCAACACCAAGAAGCACTCTGCCAAAGAATATTGCAATGGTGCTCCCATTGCGAGATGAGAGACAAAATCACAAGTCAAGTTGTGGATTTGTGACTCAATTATGATTTAATTGATAAAAAAAATCTGATTATTTGAATTGGCAGGAATCGGAGGGACGTAAGAGAGCAGGGTTACTCAAGATCAATAAATCCCACAAAGAAATGATGTTTAATAAGTGGGATGCATAGATCAAAAAGGCAGAACAGGCAGCGGAAGAAGCAGCGATAATAGCGAGCAATGTCATTGACTATTTCAATGAAAATGTACATAGAGCAAACCTAATATTAGAAATATCTTTGGGATTTCTCCCAAAGCACAGCAACTGTAGACAATCTGGAGACAGAAAGTTGAAGAAAAGGCAGAGTCAATCAAGAAGTTAACCAAGTTGAATTGGGACACTTACTGGAAATACTTGGTTAAACCACACAGTCAATGCATGACTCTGAAATGCCTTACAAATTCTTCCGAAAAGATAGCGCTAGCGCTTGTTGATTCTGTTTTCATAGGACAACTAAAATCGGAGGTCGGCGAAATGACGCTCTTGAAGCCGATGCTGAATGCTTGCGATCTTAGAGAACAGATGCATTTAATTTTCAGATATAGTTTTAGTTTTATTTTGATTTATTTTTGCCTTAGATGAGGATGGTCATTTAAACCTCCTCCTATATTTTTGTAATAAACTATTTTTAGTCTTTATTTAGTAGTATTTAAACCCCTCTCATGCATTTAGAGAGGGGTCCATAAATTTTTCAAAAACATTTCTTCAGAGCATGCACTTCTACACCCTCTAAGGAGGTTTTGATGAATAGATGGAACGAGATTTATTGATCTGTGTTGAATCTCTGCTACTGAATGCACTTTTGTACTCTTAGTAGATGTTGAATTCCGAGAAGTTAAATCTATATTGCTGAAGCTCATGAATAGGACTTGTTATCAATGGTACTTTTATCTCTTAATGTTTTCTGCTTATGTGTCAAGTAATATGTTATTTTCAGTTGTTTATATATGAAAACTTGAATGTTTAAGTTATCATTTGTCACTTTTGTAAGGTAGTGACTATTCTGTTTATGCTTAATGTATGAATAACTTATTATGCGATATGCTTCTCGCAATTGTTTTGGCTAATTTCTTATATGAAACAATTAACTTTTAATGAATTCTTTTCTTGTAGCAATTGAATGATCTTTATTACCGATTTTTGTTAGAAACTATTTTAGATCGCATAAATCAAGAATTAATCCCGGGATATTTTTAGAGTTAGATGTTTCCGTTCATTAGACTAAAATTGCATGTTTTAGATTAGATTTAGGTTAAAAGAATTCTATTTAGAAATATTTAGAAAGGAAAACATAAACTCTTATCATCACAAACAAATTGGGAAACTAGTCCCATTATCCCCAGTTGGACCCACCATCCCAAATGGAAAAGGAGATGCTTTCAAGGTTCGGACTGGGTGGGTATTCTCCTTGTTGTAGACCCGATTTTCAGGGCTTCAACAGATCCATACATAGACACTGTCATAAGACATGTTCATAACCAACATAATAACAACATAAATACCAAGGAGACAAAATCCATATAATCCACATATAAATCAGTATAATACTCATTAATTAACAAGAAGAGATAACCTTATATTAATGATGCAAATTCTAACCAGGTTCAGGACTTGAACAAACCACCTGATTATAGACATGGTTGAGCCAAAACTCTCTTCAACTAGTCACCCTTGTGCCATATTCCAAACATGAATGTGGGATCTCATAAAACACATCAATAAAAACCATCGAGGGCTTCAATAGGAAAAACCACCTCAACCCATCAAATAATTATTCCACTTCACGATCTTACATCACAAACCATTACTAGATTTGTCCTTACCTAAGCCGTCTAGGGAACCAAAGAATTTATTTCAACCAATGCTCCAGGAGTAGTAACTCAACCCACAACTGTCGCTGGACTCTAGAGCATTTCTCCATGCAAGGCTCGAGGACTAGTAACTCAGCCCAAGTTGTTACAAGGCTCTACAATGTTTGTCCAATGAAGGCTCCAGGAGCTAGTAACTCAACCCAAGCTAAATGAAACATGAGAACCAACCAAAAAAATAAATAAATGAACCCATACCACCATGATTATACAAGAAATGGAAATTCTAAAAAAATCCACTATCAATCTAGGAAATCCTCCATGCCAATGACAAATAATAACCAAGAAACCACATGCATATTTCATGCATGCCAAAACTAGTGAAGAGAGCATACATGGAACTCGATACTTGCAAGAACAGTTCATTGTAGATGATGATCCGAATGTCCTCTTGTGTTTTCCTACTCTTCCTTTGCCTTCTTTCTCCAAAAATCTAAGTATGCCACAATCCTCCAAGACTGCTCCAAGAAAACTCTATGTGTCAAAGAGTATGAGAGAGAGATAATAGAGAGAGAGAGCTTCAAAATTGAACTGACAAAAGTTTTTGAACTAATCATTATAAGATTTTTTTATTAATGAGGTATCTATTTTTTTCATTTTCCATTATTTTTCTTCATTTTCCTCTTGATCTGCAACATGCTACCTTTCACCTCCCTTTTCTCCTAATTTCCATCATTTTCATAAATAAAATGTGAATAAATTCCACTATTCCTTTCCAAAACCTTTGCCATTTCCTTTTCCAACTTCCTTAGCCATTAATTAATCACTAATGATCCCCATCGCTATGATTTTGTTTAGAATTTAGCTTGGAATACATGTCCCATCAACCGTGGTTATTATTTTTCCTTTATTAACTTTTACATGTATTTTTGGCTAGGGTTCTTATGGAACCCTCCCCCTTGGGGGAACATTGTCCTCAGTGTTAAAAAATACCTACAACCAACAAGGCTACTGTAAACAAAACATATTACCCATGGAGCTTTATAACTTACCTCGTTGTAGTATTTACGATGATCATCATTCTAAGAAAACTTATATGACAACATAACACGTATAAAATCATAATGACATGACACCTATAACACTTGTTGGATCTTTATAACATAGCTCATGGCACTACTTATATCCATATACATATTTACATATACCAAACATCACCAAAACATGTACCAAAACATATACCAAATTCATATACCAAAACATCCGCTCAACCATTGAATAAGGAAGGATACATAACCCACATATGATCCAACATATCTCATGTAGCTTCATCGGGACCAAACTTCTTCCATTCCACTTTAATCTTCTTGATTGCTCCATTCCATAGCATGAGAATCTTTCTCTGAAAAATGCATTGCGGTTTTGACTAGAATTATCCTTTTGGCTCCACCTGCAATACAAAATAGTCAATCACATGATAAAAATATTTAACATACTTATGAAGCAATACACATGGAAAACATCATGGAATTTTATTGTCAGAGGTAGTGAAATTCAATAGACTATTGGCTTAATCCTCTCAATAATCTTGAAAGGTCCACAAAACCAGGGTGCCAACTTGGCACATGGTGAAGTCCGTAAGGAGATCTCTTTGGTTTGATGTGCAAGTACATATGCTCCCCAACCTGAAACTCCTTGAACAACCTATTGTGATATGCATACATCTTCTGCATATCTTATGCTTCCTTTAGTTTCTTCTTGATTACCTGCATTTCCTTCTTCATGTTTTCCAACATGTCCACTCCAATCAACACCTTGTTCGCGAGATCACTCCAACTAATGGGAGTATTGCAACTCCATCCTTACAATGCTTGAAACATACTTATCCTTAATGAGTCTTGGTACCTATTGTTCTAAGTGAACTCTACTAGTGGAAGGTACTCTTCCCATTTCCATTGTTGGTGCATCAGATACATCCTCAACATGTCCCCCAAATATCCTGTTGAACCTCTCTACATTTTTATATGTCTGCAAATGATAAGTTATCCTAAAGGCAAAATCTATGCCTAAAACTACAAATAAGTTCTTCCAAAACTTGCAAGTGAACTTCAGATCCCTATCTGACACAATATTCTCGGAACTCCATGCGATCTGACCACATCCCCAATGAACACCTATGCTACATCAGTCACTAAGAATGCGGACTTCACTCGAATGAAGTGTGCTACCTTTTTCAACATGTCCACCACTACCATTATGGAATCATGTTGTCTCACTATCCTCGAAAAACCTGTGATAAAGTCAATGGAGATGACCTCCCATTTCCACTCTTGAATTGGAATCGGGTGTTGCAGTCCACCTGGATTCTTACACTCTTCCTTCACCTACTGATAATCTAAGCATCTATCCACAAAATCTTCTACATCTCTCTTCAAATTCAGCTAATAATAGAATTTCTTCACTGTTTTCATCATCTTCTGATAAACTAGGTGACCTGACTATGTTTTCACATCAAACTCCCTCAAGATCACCTTATTGAGATCACTGTTATCTGGCACATATATCATGTTTGTAAATCTAACCAATCCATATGTTGTGACATAATAGTCCACATCCTATGCACCTACATGTGTACTTATGTCTATACCACTACCTGTAGTTGTACCTGTACCACTACCTATACATGTACCTCTACCACTTCATGTACATGTTCTTGTACCACTTCTTGTACCTATACCTATACCTATACTACTACCTGTACCTGTACCTGTACTCTGCTACAACCCGGGTGTAGTATCCATATACTTGTCATCGTGTTGACGTGGTTGTTAGATCCTATCCTATAAATCCATTCCGTAGGGGCTCATAGCTTCTATGTTATTTACCTGTATCTTCCTACTAAGAGCACCTGTCACCATGTACTATTTACCTTTGATATACTTGATCTCAAAATCAAACTCACTGATCATGGCCAACCACAGAGCCTTCTTGCCATTCATATTCTGTTGGTCAAATAGATATCGCAAACCACTAGGATCACTCATCAATACAAACCTCCTACAAAGAATATAGTGCCTCCACATTTTCAATGCATTTATAATCACTTCCAACTCAAGATCATGTGTCGGGTAGTTCTTCTCATGCTCATTTAGTTTTGATGATTCATAGCATACCACTTGTCCATCCTACATAAGGAATCCACCAAGTCCTCTCTTGCAAGCATCTATTCATACTACAAATCCTTTGTCTCAATCTACAATCTTTAACATTGGTGCATGTGTCAACAATTGCTTCAGATGGTCAAAACTGGATGCACACTCCTCTGTCCATTCAAACTTCTTATGTTTCCTCTATAATGATGTGATAGAATAAGTGAGATATGAGAAGTTCTTGATGAAGCTCCTACAATAATGTGCTAATCCCATGAAATATTTCACTTCATCCACATTCATGGGAACTACTCACTCCATGATGGCTCTTAGCTTTTATGGGTCCACTACTATGCCATCCTTGGAAACCACATGTCCCAAGTAGTATACCTCAGTCTGAAAGAAACTGCACTTGTTGAGCTTAGCATGAAATCAATGCTCTCTCAACAATCTCAACTTTGTTGCTAAATGCTTGGCATGCTCTTCTTCATTTTTTGAATATACCAATATATCATTAATGAACATAATAAAAAACTTGTCCAAATACGGATGCAACATACTATTCATCAAGCACATATAGGAAGTTGAAGCATTAGTTAAATGAAATCGAAGTAAAATAAACTCATACTATTTGTACCTAATCTAGAAAGTTGTATTGTATATTTCCTCTTCTTTAATGCGTACTTGATGATATATGATCATAGATAAACCTTGGAGAACACTATTTCTCCCTTAAATTGATCGAACAAGTCATCAATCGTTGGGAACAAATACAGGTTCTTGATGGTCACTTTTTTTAACTGCCTGTAATCAATGAATTACATGACAATACCATCCTTATTCTCCACAAGCAATAACAGTGCACCACATGGCGATACAATTTTCCTAGAGTATCCCTTCTTCAACGTTACCTTCAATTCCAGCTTAAACTCTACCTATTCCAGTGTATTCATCCTGTAAGGTACCTTTGATGTTGGAATTTCCTCTAGGACCAACTTAATAGAAACGTATACTTCCCTGTGAGGCGGAAACTCTCAAACATCTGCAGGAAATACATCTTAATATTGTTGTAGAACTGGGTACGTCGTCAAAACATTTGCATCCTCAACTCCCTTACCTTTGTCACTAGAAATGTGCATTGAAAATAACATACACCCTTTCCTGTGACTACGCTTGGTGTAAATAGTTGTCTCCATTCTAACTCATGTTGCTTTCTTCTTACCCCAAGAGATTCTTTGTTCCCCATTTTCATCCAAGCACTCAATGGATTTGTCATAAAAATCTACCTTAGATCTATGAAGGTATAAACAATCCATCACTAACAACATATTTTATGATCTCAATGGTAATGCATCCAAATGTGCCAAGGTAGGAATACCATTGAAATCAAATGTACAAGCTCTTACCCAATGATGAACTCTCTTCTTGGTAACTATATCCAACTGCACTAACCAAGACTCTGCATGCATTAATTTATTCAAACCACACTTATATGCCAAGTGAGGATTAACATAAGTATAATTAGATCCAGAGTCAATTAAAATAGAAACATCTTGATAAAAAATCTTACAGTCTATCTCAATTATATATTCCTTATGGTCCACCTGCCTATTATCCAATGCTACATAGTTCTTAGGAATACTCTTCCCAACATCTCCCACTGTTTGTGCCTCTTGATCACTATAGATCTATAGTCTACCACCTTAATGATGAGGACAATCTCGCGTATGATGCTCTCATCCACAAGTGCAGCATCACATGAGCTCCTTATTCTCCTCCTCGGATGGAGGTTCATGTCCTTTCAGATGCACTAAACTTTGTAGATGGTGCTACATTCTATTTATTACCTGTACCATGTGGTCTTGCTTACTTCTTGTCCCATTTTCATTTTTTCTTTGCATTACCATTCTAGTTCGACTTAGTCCCATATATGTGCTTTGACTATTCATAGAAATGGTTTAGCTTTCTGATGGCCTCCTCCAATTATCTAGGCTCACCAACCTCAATCCTGTCTTTGAATGAAATCTGTAATCAATTAATGAATCTTTGAATATTCACCTTCTCGTTCTTGAGATAAGGAACATGCCTCAATAGTTCCAATAATCTTATAGATTAATCCTCATCCGTCATCGATCCCATCTTTAACACATATAATTATTTTTCCCTGTCATCAAAGTATCTCTCTGAGAGAAGTAATTCAGAATAGCCTCTTGAACTCACTCGAATTCAACTCCTTCTTATAGATATATCTAGCGTTATTTACATCTTCCTACCAAATATATGCTTTACCTTTAAGATTGAATGTAGTTATTTTGGCTTTCATGTTCTCTGAATAATCATGCAACCTAAATAAATTCCTCATACCAATAAACTATTATTTTGCATAATGTGACTTCATCTCTCCATCGAATGCAGGTAGCTTTTCTTTCTTAAAATTGTCTGAAAATTATCCATTGTCACTCCTCCTATAAGGATGATAACGTTGTTTATCATAATGCTTGTTAGAACCATAACTAGAATAGTACCTATGCCTATCACCTTTTCTATCTGGAGTGTCCAAGAACCTACCATATCTAATCGTGTCATATCTATCTCACCTATACCCACCATGAAAACTATTTCCATATGCCCCATTAGTTATGTCCTCCTACTCATGGGTTATCCGAGGTCATCCCTATCACTGCATTTACCTCTTGTTGTTTGTCCTACACATGTATGATTTTGTCTTTGTCTGCCTTACAACTCCTTATTTCTTCCATTAAGAATCTTAGTGTGTGTACCAAATCAGAAGATTTCCCAATATCACATTACTCATTTGATCCATAGTGAGAGTCTCAGGAACTGTGGTCTACCATCTTGCTAGTTATCTTTGATATTCTTCCTGCGATGTATATCATATCAGCTAAACCAAATCATAATAAACCAACGTACCTTAGCATAGTTTGGGAAGGATACTTGCTCTGCAAGTTCAAAAAATTAGCATAATACATGTATAACATAATCATAACAACATATAGAAATATAACACATAATAATATAAGCATATAATCGTCATTCTAGCTAGAGTCCAATCATCAATGCCTAACCATATCAACTACACGTACCATGAACTCATGCATGACAACGACCACCACATCAATGTACACTTGACCACATGTTAATACTAATGTACATAAACAATGCATAATCAACCATACACTCATGACTACACACTCCACAACAACACCATCAACTTCCCATGGCGACCTCACTGCAACCATAACCCATATCATAAAATTGCAACAAGCACATGGCATTACAACACAAGAAACACATAAGAAACCAACATGAATCTAGGACCAATAGACAACGCATCTAGTGTTTGGGGTGAACCCTGATTTGATACCACTCCGTAAACCCTCCTCCCACATCTACCCAAGTAACCATACAATTGGGGTACAAATTTGATGAGAAGTTACTATGATATGACTTGACTCCCTATCTATCAATTACGGAAGTAGAACAGATGGAATAGATCACACAAACCTTCTAGATCAACAAGAAAACTACTAGGATCTATCCCAACCACTCAACTAACTAACCCCTAAGATCCACTAAATTTTCAATTCATCATACACCTGGATGCTCCCAAGGAGGCTCCAGACGCTCCCACAGTAAGGGACAATGAACGTATGGGGAATTTGTTTCCCTGTTCTGTGCTTGTGACTCCAAGATTTATGCCACATTTTAGGCCAAGTTCCAAAACCACTCCCTATAAATCAATGGAAACTTCAGAAATGAATTTACACAATAAAACAATCATACATATTCAAAAACATGGACAAGGACTAGACTAGACCCCTACTAGCCATGACAGGCATTTCGTCAAACATGTCACAAACATGAAATCTATAGGTCTTAACAGTAGAATTGCGCATATGGGTCTTATACTTATCTGAGAATCTATAATAAGCATTTATTCCACTACATATTAGCTACAATTTCATCTATTAGGCCATAGATACATTATTCATTCATTTACAAGTAAAAACTTGATGAGTGCTATGCATAGAAACTGTTATAATACATGTTCATAACCAGCATAATAACAAAATAAATACCAAGGTGACAACAACCATATATTACACATATAAACCAATACAATAATCATGAATTAACAAAGAGAGATAACCTGATAGCAATGAGAAAAATGCCAATTAGGGTTAGGACTTCCATGAACCACCCAACCATAGACATCATTGATCCAAATCTCTCTTCATCGATTCAACCTCGTGCCATATTCCAAGCATGAATGTGGGATCTAATTTAACAAATTAACCAAAACCATCATGGTCTTCCCAAGGCCAAACCATCTAAAGCCATCAAACAGTGATTCCACCTCATGGTCGAACATCATAAACCATCACTAGATTGGTCCCTACTGTTAGAGTCGGTCTCATCAACCCTCCGTCAAAGATCAAAATCTCTTTATTTCATTTCATTTTTAGGTGTCTCACTTGATTCACTCGGTTGCATTCCGCTAGGGGCATGCCATAATCTGACGGAAGGGTATTGTTATTCATTACCCCTCATGCCTTACACTGTTGGCTCAGGTTTGTTCATCAAAATCAAGTTTTAGAGTCACTTACAGTCCTGTTTTAGTCTTTTGATCAGCAAGAGTCCTTTCAGTCACTAGGTCTAGGGTTAGTTGATTCGGTCCTCAACAATGTCAGTAATGCCAGCAGGCTAGAGGGAGGTTCTTAATAAGTTTTCATTTCAAGTATTTTCATCGTCATATTGCTGGACTATGACTTTTCTTCAAAACTTTGTTTTGAAGAAAATTCGTCATTCCGTTTTGTAATAAATTACCATAATTTTCAAAAAAAATTAGAGTTGTCGAATTCTTTAGGTGAAACCTTGGTCTCCTTTTCCAAATTCCATGTCAGCTATCCCTGCAAAATTTCAAAGAGTCTCATCATGCCAGCCAAAAAATCAAAAGAAACAACCAAAAATAGAGCTTTAAATAAAGTGTGAAAAGATGCCAATGCCAAAACATTACAAAAATGGGTTTTGAAGAGACGAAAATCAAATCCATGTCTTTATAAGGATATTTCCATGAAGATCAATGTCACTTGCATGCCAAGATCAAAGAGAAGCCATTCAAAGCTAACTAGTTGAGTTAGCGCGCGATTTGGATGAAGTTGGAGGAAACTTGGCCAACGTGGCGCATAGGGCAGGTGGTGCGGCGCACTGGAGAGGCACGGCGCACTGGGAGAAACCACACAGTGTAAATTAACACGGGTGCGACGCATTGGGACGGCGCGGCGCACTAGGTATGCAGCGCGGTGCATACAGTCCAAGGCCTGAATTTGCTTAAAATTTCTCCAAATTGCTCATAACTTGCATGGATTTGCCAGGTAGGGTCGTTATCTTGATGTTTCATCCAATTTTTTGATAAGTCATGGTGGTGTATGGATGATAACGATTGAAACAAAAATCTTAAACAATACCTCTAAAGTACTTCAAAGGAAAATTGATGTGGGATACAAAATCATTGTTTGCTACCAACTTACTCCTCCATTCCATTTCTCCCTTCTTTCCATCATTCCCCTCTCCCTTATTCCATTTTTCCTTGATTTTGTTCTTCCCTATCCCCAAAAAATTACTAAACCCATATCCCCAATTCCTTTCCACATATTTCCAAATGTAAAAACCCCAAACCATACCCTATACATCAAATCACTCAAAACCCTCCTACATTTCCCTAATCCCTATAGTCCCAAAATTCCTTAATCCCCCTACTTTTTTCCCCTTCCTAACAATACCTTGTTGCATTTTTCCCTTTGGTGGTAGATTTCAAACACATCACAAAAAGAAGTCCAACAGAGTTTTATGACCAACATCCATTTCTCCAAGGCAGTTGTATAACAACAGTTATGTCATCCGGTCATTCATCTGATTATGAAGTGGAGACCCAAAGTGACTCACCCATGGAGGGACAGGCACCCTGGAGGCATCATAAAGGTGGTAGACATGTTAGAGAAGAACCAACCACCCTTACAGAATTGTAGGCCTGCCCTCTTGCCGTCCCTTGTTTCCAGTTTCAGTCATGTTATGAATTTTGTGAGAAGGTTGCTACTGTTCAAGTCCATCATGAGTTGGCTCACTTATTTGTATTACATTTGCATGGTGATCGAGTTACTTTGGCTGGTGTCACTTTCACACTTACACCAGATTCTATCTCATTAGCAACTGACATACCTAACATCGGAGAACCATGGAACAAGAGGCATAAAATTGACGGAAACATTATGAGCCATATATTAAACCTGATTTCTTGAGGCAGCTAAAGAGAGTGTTCCCTTTTCGATATCTCAAAGATATCTCATGAAGTATTTCTATTGTGAAGGTCGCTTCTCCCGAATATATGCTTATCACATCAGGTTTCTCATGCATTTCACCTGGGTAAAGATGATGAACATTCCTTATTTCATATGCGGGAACATTGAGAGGATGACTGCCCTAGTGCAACACAAGACCCCTAAGCAGCAGTTGAACAATATTTTCCATTTTCCTCTCATCAAGATTTTGGTGGTTCATCAGCTTGGATTACAGGACATCGCTTGGGATGATTTCATCTCTCGTGACTTTTTCAGAGCTTCACAAGGACCTTCAGAGGTTGGGCACGAGACTGGTGGACCTTCTCATCAATAAGAAGGCTATGATCCACATACTTCTAGCATATCGGTCTTCATCACTTATCAGAAGGGCACGAGGCAATTATTTGCAGCAACAAAGCGAGTGTTATCTCCATCCAGGGTGGAAGGGACCTCGCTTTCGACATCAGCGCCACAGGTACAGGACAGAGGCAAGAGGCCAATGCAGGATGAGGGGCCTTCAGGTGAGTGAGAGATTGACTTCATTCTCATTCAGGATGATGTTACAGACATGGGCTCGCAAAATGCACGTCTAAGAGAGATCATCCAGGAGCAGCAGACAGAGATCACAACCTTGTCCCTTGACTTGGAGAGGGCTAAGTGGACTATGAAATATTTGGAGCAGAGGAACAAATAGCTCGAAGATCAGCAGGCAATCATGGAGTTGCAAAACATCCGCGAGAATCGCCGAGCTACCCAACGGAGGAGGATTGAGCTCACTTCATTGGAGCAAGAGATTAATGATGACCGAGAGTCTTGGCTTGAGAGAATCAATATCCACCTATAGAGACTGTTGGAAAAGGCTGATGGGGACAAAGCATTGTTGAGACACATGGCTTTGCATTACAGGGAACGCAATATGAGTTCCAAGGCATGGATAAGGAATCTAAAAGCAAAATTGAAGAAGGCAACAAAGAAGCAAAAGAGGCAAAAGGAGCACGATTGCCTTCAGATATTGGCTGAAGCCTCTTTAGCCTAGCATGACACTTGATAGAGAAGGTACAACCAAAATTTCAAGAAATTTGGAGCAATTTTTGCATTTTTGAAATTTTTGCACTGAAAAAACAAGTTTTACCTCCCTATGCGTCGCACCACGTGGCGCTCGCTTTTGCTAGAGGGCTCCAAATGGAAAAACGTTTATATTTTTGGATTTGGAATGAAAAATCATGACTGTTGGTGCATGGCCAAGAAGTTTGGGCTATTTTTGAGTCCCCAAGAAGTCAAAAACACTAAAAAGAATGACCTCACTGCCTCTATTTTGACACACAGGAAGCAGTCTTCGGAGAATGGACTTTTGGAGAGGAAAATGGACACCATATTAAAAACTTTCACTTGGATTGGAAAGTAGACAGGTAGGGCTTTCCATCGGGCTATCATGGGCACAATTTGGACTCCAGGAAGGGCCTCAAACTCAGCTCCAAAATAGCGTGACGAATAGAGGATTTGGCACGGCGCATAGAGGATTTTTGCCAAAATTTTCACCTTTCAGCTCAGAAATTCGCCCAGTTTGACTAGTTTTTCTTCTTGATGTAATTATTGACCTATCTTGATGTAATTTAATGACTATGATGTAATTTTTCCCATATGTACTTGTTCTAGAGGTTCATTCACTAAAAGGTGAAAATTTAATGAATGAATCAGTTTCCTACCTTATAGAGGCAAGTTGTTTGTTGCCTAGATTTCAGTGCTTTGTTCAGAATTGGTTGAAACAACTCCTAGAATGATGAGCTCGACGACTAGAGGCATGGGAGTGGGTTAGGATGGTCTATATCATGTATCTTCTAAGTCATTTTCAGGGTTGGACTCTTGAGAAAGCCTTGAGCTTCATTGTACATTCATATTTTCATTTTGGCTAAGGAATTGAGACCAGGGTTTGCAGCACTCTTTAGGATTCATGTGGAAATTTGTCATGGTACAATGATTCTCTTTGTTATTATGATTTTTTTTATGTGATTGCATTATCTATCTTATTTCTTCTGAACTAGACAAACAAGAGTGTAAGTAGAATTCATTGAAAGTGCAATGCTCTACTTGAAGTTTGCTTTAGTTGTTTAATGTTTTCAGCCAAGGTTTTTCCAACCAAGGTTCTAGGACTAGTAACTCAACCCACCAAGGAATCCAGAGTGTTTTTCCAACCAAGGATCCAAGACTAATAACTCAACTGAAGTTGTTACAGGGCTCTAGAGCATTTGTCCAACCAAGGCTCCAGGAACTAGCAACTCAACCCAAGCTAAAGGAAACATGAGAACCAATTATAAAAAAATTAATTGAACCCACAACACCATGGCTATCCAGGAAATGGAAAGGTTAGGAAAATCCACCATCAATCCAGGAAACCATCCATGCAAAGGACATATCATAACCAAGAAACCACATGCATGTTCCATGCATGCCAAAAATAGTGAGGAAAACATACATGCAACTCGATACCTACAAGAAAAACCCATTGCACTTTCCTACTCTTCCTTTTCCTTCTTGCTCCAAAACACCAAGTATTCTACACTCCTCGAAGAGTGCTACACTAAAACTCTAAGTGTCCAAGAGTATGAGAGAGAAGGAATAGAGAGAAAACTCCAAAAATTAACTCACAATTTTGTTTGAACTGATCCTCAGAAGCCTTTCTTTTAATGAAGCCTCTATTTTATTCAATTTCCATTATTTTCCTTCATTTTATTCCTCACATGGAACCCGTGACCTTTCACATCTCTTTTCTCCTAATTTCATTTATTTTCATAAATAAAATGCCAATAAATGTCACTTTTCCTTTCCAAAGCCTTTGTAATTTCCTTTGCCAATTTCCTTAGCCATTAATCAATCATCAATGATCCTCATCACTCTGTTTTTTCCCCAACATTCATCTTGGAATACATATCCCATCAACCACGATTATTATTTTACCTTTATTATATTTTACATGAATTTTTTACCAGGGTTGTTATATCCTGCATGAACAACTTTCTAGTGGCATATCTTTGCAACAAATGTGATTAATTTTGATAGCCAAATACCTAGAGATAAGTGCCATCAGGTGAGGAAAACCATTCAACAAGTTATGCTACCACTTCCATAGATTCATGGGACATGGAAGGTGGCTCTTCCTCAAAGTTAATCTACTACGATACTATGACGAAGTTATCAGTCAGCTTCTCCATGACTCCTTCCTCATTGCAATCTAAAAGAAAATTGTAGTAAATATGCACAACATGCTCCTTTGGTGTCCATGAATAGCTCATGCCAATAAAATAATTCTATGCACATATCTCATCCAACAAGTATGCATACATATAGAATCTAGCCTTATTTCCCTTGGGAGAATTCTTTACATTGGTGACATTGATCAACAGTTCTTGGGCCAACAAATCTCATCGGTTAAATATCTTCCCTTCATTGACAATCTGATGCAGAAGATATCCCCAACCTTTGGAAAAGGTCTCAATACTCTTTTCACCACATATCTAGCAATATAAAAAAATCAAGTACTAGAAAACTTTCCCTAAACATTTGGTCTTATATGTGTCGTTGGGTGTCTAATGGAGCTTTGATGGCTCTTTCACATAGGATTTGACAACATCCTTAGTGTTGAAGTAACTAGTGACTGCATATAAATGAGAATCCATGTATCCCTTTTGTTTGGGTAATTGATACATGAGATGAATGGAATGGCCTACAAGTGAGCAATCTATTGTCTATTAAGACTAATGAGGATACTACTCTTAGTGTGAATATTTGACAGGATCCACTTGATGCATGCATAAGGGAAAGTTTGATATCTACATGTAACCTTATGAAATCCTGACCTATGTACATTTAGATAAACCTGTCTGTTGTCTATATCTAGTTTCTAACTGGTGGTTGTGAATTCATATTTTATTGTGGGCCATCTAACATATTGATAATTCTTAATGAAGAGTTGAGTGTCCGACAGAATTGCCATGGTCACATGGGTACTTTCATCTACTTAAATCATGTTTCTCTCTATGGTGTATATTGAGGTTGATCTCTTTAGAGGGACGATGACGACAAATGGTAAAAGAGAGATAAGCTCAAAAATATGCAGTTCTTGTATCATAAGATGCACTTATAGTGAAGACAAATTAGATCTAGTAAAAATTTTTCATTCATCAAGAATAAAGCAATAAATTAGGCACTAGAGAGAAGGTTTGTGTATTTTTCTAGGCTCAGGGTGGTAGAATGAGCTAATGTATTTCCCACTCTGCAATATCAGTAGGAAAGGGAGGAGCTTGAGACTTCAGGCTATGTAATGCACTCTTAGCTAGGTAGACTAACATAGGAGACTACACATTACATAGTCTCAGTGGCCAAGGCTACGGCTTGAGGCCTCACATTATACAATGTGTATTTAGGAAAGCCAATGATTATGCATTGTGTAGTCTCAAAGGCCAAGCATGAAGCTTGAGCCTTGATGATGTGCATTACGCAGTTTGGAAGGGGCAACAATTGGTAATGATTGAAAATATCTTCCTGGGAAGGAGAGATAAAATCATTAGATCTAAGTGTTGAGGAAAGAAGGAATGTATATCAACAATAAGGGAAGATAGATTAGTGAAAATCAAGTGTCAAAAAAAACATGCAAAAGGAAAAATGTACATGAACAAAACTACCAAGCAACGGCAAGTGATGGTAGGAAAAAAAAGATGTTAATGCAACACTTGTAAAATGTGAATGGTGAAGTGAAACAAAACTTGAACAAGCTAATAATAGTTAAAACTCTAGTTACTATGAAAAGAAATAAGAAAAATAACACTTAAAAAAGAAAAATTGAAAGAAAACGCGACACGCAGGAAAATTACCCAAGCAAGTGTTGCAAACTAAGTTGAAAGCTCCTATGATCATGTTGGGAAGGCCAGAGCTCCAAAATCTAGTATTAAAATGAGAAACAAAGGCATTTATTATATAGATCTAGTCAGGTTAGGGTTTTTTTATATACATGCCTGAAATCAAGGAAAAGTAAACACTTATCTTAAGATAAAAAAAAAACTTTGTGCTACTTATAAGAGATTAATTGTTCATTCCCTATTTTATAGGGATGCCAACTTATATTTTTCTAGGAAACTTCCCATTCATAGTGGAAGAGAGTATTGTTCATTTACTACCAACAAGGGATTTCATAGTTCATTACCTCAATGAATTGCGTAGTTTTATAACTAAGAGAGAAGGTTCAACACAGTTTCTCTGCTCAAGGGTTTCCTATATTTAAGGATTGCGTAGTTTTAATCATCAAGGCCTGGTGCAGTTAAGATAATAGATTTCAAAGTTCCAAGAGGGAGCATTAGCTGTAGGTTCAAGATTAGGGCAGGAAAATGATTTTTTAAGGAAATTCTTAGTTAATATCAAAACAACTTAATCAAGTCATCAAAATAACTGCATGCAAAGATAAGTCTTCATAATTGGAAGGAATACTTGACGAAATTGAAAGATATGTCCTTATGGATAAAAGCTAGGCTCAAAAATCAAGGCACAGGAAAATGTTTGGAGGGGGTTTGTAGCAGTTACAACAGGTATATACAGCTGGGTCTAACATTGTTTTTTAATGCTATTTGAGTGTCTCAGTATCGTTGAATTGTTTTGTTTTTCAATACTCGGTTTATAACGAAAATTGGTTAGCATCGAATTTGTTCATAGTATTTACACATACATTTAATATTGTGTTTGAGAGCTCTTAATTTGTCATAGTATTTTTCCTCATATATCCACTTCCTGATTTCAGTCTCCAACAATTGGATTTTTTGGTTAGATCACAATTACTAGATCTACTTATTCTTCAATGCAACTTTCTTTTGATAACATGAACCACACCTCACAGAGTGAAAGATTACATTTTAATTTTTGCAAGGGGATTTAGGGAAAGGACTAGTAATTAAAATTTAAAATCATGGTGTGTTTACCAATGTTGAATCATTTTCAATGCATATATTACTTAGTGGTTCATGATCACATTGATATAATTTGAAATAGTCTTTATTTTCTATTTTTTAATTATTAGTTCCAAGAGTGAGTTAGGAATATTTTGTTGAGTTGTATCGTAAAATGTTTTTTATTCTTGATTATTAGCTAGGATAGTTCGTAATATATCCCATTTCCTACACATGTTATACCTATAAATCACAAGTTTATGACCTATATTTATAGAGTACAAGGTTTACTAGTGAATTAAATAGCCCAACAAACTTTAGCTTTCAAGAAAAAATGCATGACATAATGGATTTACAGTATAGTTCATGTTATGGGGTAAAATGCACGGGATGAAAACTACTCTCGAAAGTCTTCCTGGGACTTCCAACAGACCGTAAGGCTATCTACAAAAGGTACCTGTTAAACACATGTTCATCTATCTGACATATATTGATAAGATATGGAGAAAGGATCACCTTTGGTTCTTTCTAGATTCGCTTGGGATCTCCGTGCAGTAAGAAGAACTCCTCCTGACCGGCTCCAAGACAATTCCTACAAAAAAGAACAAACCAAACCAATCACAACATATACTTATGAAAATTAATGAAAGAATCCATAAAAAACATGTATAAATGTGTAACTAATCTACTCAACACAACAAGCATCAGAATGGACAAATAAATGCACAATATCACTGACACTTCAAGTAGTGGAACACAACCGCAGTCCTATATTCAGAAGAGTGATTACAACAACCCTGTTGTATCAGCCTTCCTTATCCCTTCTTCCTCTCTCTCTCTCCTTCTTTCAGCTAGCTCCTTCAAGAATATGACAATATCACAACAACACCATCTACTATCCTTCTAAATGCTCTGACCCTTGTGCAATGGCCCTCTCGTTGCTTAAATAGCAATCGAATTAGGGCTTCCCAACTCCACCTGTAGCTCATTTGGGTAATGAACCTGCCTTGTTTACTCTCTTTTTTCCCATTTACCTCTGTTTCCAGAATAGAATTTCTCCAAATATCTTGTTTTTTGGAGTTTCCCTCCTTTTCTTGTTCATTTTTAGGAAATAATATCTAGATATTTAATGGTATATTTGTTGGAATAACTACTTTTAGCATCACTAAAGTTCACTAACTCTCCCCCTGGCCTAACAACATGAGTTAGAAGGTTGACTAACGCTCCTTTATGCTTGTAAAAAAGCTTTATAAAGTAGGTTATCAGTGTACAGAGAGCGTTAGTGTGGATTCCGGGCCTGCAACTATGGTCATTCCTCCAGTCATCTTGTCCTTCTCCTCTGAGTTGATTAGGAGGTCAGTTTGTCCTATAACAGTTCCTATTGAATATATGTAACATCCTTGCTTAAAAATTCATGTAATAAATTTAATAAGGAAAAAATAAGGCCAAGGTCATTGGATACATATTCGAAGCTGAATATTGGGAAAACAATCGTAGTGGGTGTTCACTTGGTTTATTATGGCTGAGGGAAAATTAGAAAAGGAATTGGAAAAGGATTTGAAAAGGAAAAGAGACATTTATTAGTATTTATTTACGAAAATAATATAAAATAGGAGAATTTAAAGGTGAAAGGTCGTAGGTTTGTATGATAACGAAAATGAAGGAAAAATGAACGAAAATGAAGAAATTAGAGGCCTCAATGAGAAAAAGGCTTCATAGGACTAGTTCATGAATTTTTTATAGTTATATGGTGGAGCTCTTTCTTTACTCTCTCTATTCTCTCATACTCTTTCATAATTAGAGAATTCTTGGAGCACTCTAGCATTGGAGAAGGGAAGGCAAAGGGAGGATAAGAAAGAAAAGGAAAAAGATGATGAAGCAAGGAAGACTTGGATCAAGAAGCTCCAGTGGGATTACTTGTAGGTATCGAGTTGCATGTATGATTTTCTTTCTAGATTTGGCATGCATGGTATATGCATGTGTGCATTTGTTTTTGTTACTCTCATTGGCATGGGTTTTGCCAGGAGTGATAGTGGTTTTAGTCCTTGCATTTCCATTTCCATATAGCAATGGGGTGATGAAGTCCTTTTACTTTATTGATCTACATTGTTGGATGGTTCCAAAACCATGTGAGGTGGTCTCAAGAAAATTCCCAGAGCCTTAGATATCCATGGACCGGCAAAGGTGAGATATGCAGTAAAGCCTAAGGGTGGAGACAGGAAAATTCCTCACGGTTTAAGAGGAGATATTAGGAGAAATACATGCTTGTTTAGGGCCCCATGATCCCTGGAATAGTAATGGTGGGATTGTGGTAAATCATGGTAGTGTATATTTCTTGTTTGGGCCTAGGAATCCTTGATTGATATATGGTGGGATATATGGTAAAGCCTGGTTATATAGGGTCTTGCTTCGGGCCTAGAAATAATTGACCAATTTTGGTGGCATATGCAAAAAAGTGTGAGAAGTATGGTGATTTTCTTTGTGACTCCCATATTCCTGCTTGGATTATGGCATAGGATTGGTTGGCTACAATAAATATTTGGTTAAGCCTAATCTATGGTCAGGTGGTGAGTGAAAGTCCCTCACTTTTTTGGATTTTTCGTATATTAATAGGAGCTCTTTTCTCCTTGTATTTCATGAGAATTTATACTCATTACTATTTGGCTTTAATGGCTTATATATCATTGTTAATATTCTAGTTCTATGCTAGTTATAAGCACGATTTCATGAGAGATTCTAGTTATGTCTCTTAACATGTTTTGATTTGTCAACGAAGGGCTATTGAATGCATGATCTAATAGATGTTGTAGAAAATATTAGTGAGAAGGCATTAGAACTTCTTGGTGATTTTTAGGTAAGAATTAAACTCTTATGTCCAGATATGGATTTATAACGTGGAGATTACATGTAAAAAATATGTTTAACGAAATGTATTTCATAGTTAGGCTTTGTTAGGAAGATTCCTTGATTAATTTTTGTGTTAGAAGCTTTGTCTTTGTGTCATTTATTGTTTTTTAAAGCTCCATAAAATTATAGGAAATTACATGGAGACTAGCCCTTAAAATGTGGGATAAATTTCATGGTCTCAGACACAGAACTGGCTAAAAAAGACAATAATCACTCTCTTGCAGGATTATGCATGCGACTTGAGGATTTCAGTCACGTGTTTGTACTCACAAATATGTGTTCAAGTTAGTGAAATATAAGGTTAGCTCAGGGTCTAGGCACCTGGAAGGGTGGTTTAGCCCTAGGGGGCCCAATAGCACCTGAGGGTAGTGAGTAAGATTTTTTCTTGTTGATTCCAATTCTTGAAGGTGATCTAGGAGGTTGAATCATATCATAGTAAATCTTCGTCACATGTTTAGCCCAGTATAATGGTCAAGTTTGGTAAATGTGGGAGGATGGTGTTACAAGGTGGTATTAGAGCTTTCAGGTTCAAACACTTGAACTCGATGGGTATAATGTGTTTTTCATGCATGCATGTTAACATTTTATGTGTTCTTGTGCATGCATTTTGATGGTCACTATTGTGGTTTTTGTGATTATGATGTTTTTCCTATGTTATGATGTTGATATGTTGGCCCAGTTAAAGTAGGAGATGCAGATCATAAAAGCGAGGTTGAAAAACTGGACCTTGGGATAAGAGAAGATTGTCATAAAAGTTTGTATGTTGGTCGTGCATGTATGTTCATTAATGCATGTATGTATGAGTCAATATACTTGTGATACTTTGTCATACTAATTTGGAATGACTTGTGAAGATGTGATAGCCTCCCCTGACATACATTAAGGTATGAGTTTGATTATGTCATATATTGGTTTTATCAAACATGGTATGATTATAGGGTGTTTGAATGTTTGATTAATTCCATGATATGATTATGTGTCTATAAGATTGTGTGAAGGAATGATCTTGTTTTAAGATGGTTGTGCTAACATAGTATGTGTTGCGACAACTGTTATGTACTTGAGCGTAAGTAGGTGATAGTTGTAGTATTATAATTAATGTCTAAGAGTTGACTATGATATGGTTGTTAGTCTTGGTAAAGGTTGATTTCAAATTAATCTATATGTTCTATTTATATTTGGAAAATGTGACTGACATGTGTGAATAGTTATAGGGAAACATGCTTGGTATTAGGATGACAAGATAACAATTGATTGGTTTATATAACTAATAGTTGGGTGATGTGATAGCACATAATAAGACTCAATTGTAGCAAGAAAAAGAGTAAAAGAAAAAATTGTTTGAGAATACCTTTGGCTATGTTTGGAGACCACAATTTTGAATGAACAAGTGATTTGCATACAAGAAGTATTCTTAACATTAATTATGTCTGACGTTATCTAGATATGTTCTATATTCATGAACATGTATTTGATAGGTATAATAGTTGGTTTTCAATTATGGATGGATACATCAGTAGAATTGGAATCCCTTGAGAGAAGATATTTGTACGTGTGCAGTTGTAAGAAATAATTATTGACATAATAAGGTAAGGTAACTAGTATATTATATATCTATTTATGCACTCACAATTGTGTGTTTATGGCGATATGATGTAGGAAATTTCATGGAAAAAGGGAGTTCCATGAAGTGTTGAAGAATTCTTAGGTTGAGCTTTCCCTTTGCGGCATTCGAGACCCATGGGAGATGAATTGTAGTCTTCATTGCTATTTTTATTCTTTCACTATTTTGTGATTTCTTTGTGTTTAATTGTGGTTTTGAATGTGTCTGGTGCATGGCCATGCCACTTTATTTGTGGTGTCGTATTGTTATTGGTTTTCATAGTTTTTTTCTTGTTTGTTTCTTTTTCTTTCCTTTTTTGTTTTGATAGTCCTGGGAATTGGTTGGGAAGGAGAAAAGTTAATGGAGCTTGGGAAGAGCTAAATGAAACCCAACAGGTAATGTAAGATTTGGATGAAGCTCAATGCATGTACAAGGAAAATTGAAGGTAAGAATAAGAAATATGGTTGGATTGGTTGGGTCAATTGGGATAAATCGATGGTGGAAGAATAGTCATGAGAAAGGTAACATGAAAGGTAAAGTAAATGGATTTTAGGTGTTGGATTACTTGGCTATGTTGAGAAGTGTTGTTCTCAATGCTATTCATGAATAAGGGGAGCTATATTAACCTACACCTTATGATATATGGTAATTTTGTTGTGATCATGATTATCATGATGATTACATTTATATATATGTATGTATGCCATTGTCTGACAGGGTCAGGCTAGTGTTTATATGTATATATGTATCTATGTATGAAATTGTCTAACAAAGTCATCATGGATAATGATTTTTTTATCCTAATGTTTATATGTAAATATGTATATATTTATGTCATTGTCTAATAGGGTCATCAGGGATTATGCTTGTGAAGGAATGATTGCTTATGCATGTGAAGGGAATGAAGAGGTTCCTCATCTTATGAGGAATCAAGTGGGAAGAGTAGCCTTGATAGATATATGATGCTAGGATTATGTGGATATGAATTGATATTGTGTTTATACTATGTCTATGTTTATGTTATGGTCAGGTAATGTTGAGGGATACATAAGTGGAAGGAAAGAAATGTAATATGTGCCATGATTGGAACAAGCATGAATGGTGGAAAGAAACTGGAAGAAAGGTTGTTTGGTAGAGTCAGTGTGGTCTCTATATGTGCAATACTATTTTTTTGTATATGTTGAACATGTTATATAGTGGTGATATTTACATATGGTGTTGTGTACGTGTTGTATATGTGGTTATATGTACATATGGTGGTGTGTATGTGTTGTATATGTGGTGATATGTACATATGGTGTTGTGAACATGTTGTATGTGCGTGCTATGCACATATGGTGTTGTGCACATGTTGCATATTATGTGTTCTGTACATATGGTGTTATGTACATGTTGTATATGTAGTGTTTTGTACAAATGGTGTTGTGTGCATGTTGTACATGTGGTGTTGTGTGCATGTGGTGTTATGTACATTTTGTACATGGGGTGTTGTGTGTAGGTGGTGTTGTGTGCATGTCATGCAAATGGTGTTGCGTACATGTGGTGTTGTGTACATGTCGTGCATTTAGTGTTGTGTACATATGGTTTTGTGTAGATGTTTTGTAGGTGGTGCTATGTACATGTGGTGCTATGCACATGTTGTGTAGGTGGTGTTGTGTACATCTGGTGTTTTGTACATCTGGTGCAAGTGGTGTTGTGTACAGGTAGTGTTGTCTACATGATGTACATGCAATATTATTGTACATGTGGTATTGTGTGCATGTCGTACATGATGTGTTGTGTACATGTCATACATGATGTGTTTGTCACATGAGGTATTGTGTAGTCATGGTATCATGACATGTGTATTTGTTGTTTCAAACTCTTTATACATATATGTATTATTTTTTGTTTTACACTAAGTGTGGGTGGATGTATTATTCTTTTTGTACACTGGTGTAGGTGTATGTATTGTGTTGTGTGGTAAACCAAGTGTAGGGTTATGTGTTGTGTTTTACACCGGGTATAGGTGTATGTGTTGTGGTGTACACCATGTGTAGATGTATATATTATGTTGTGGGGTATATTTGGTGTAGGTGTATGTGTTGTGTGGCACACCATGTGTGGGTGTATGTGTTGTGTGGTACACCATGTACGGGTGTATGTGTTGTGTGGTACACCATGTGTGTATGGGTTGTGATGTACACTTTGTGTATGTGTACATGGTTGAAGAGAATAAAAGGCACTAGATTCTTTCCAATGGTGGTGATCGATTCTGTGTATGTACAGAAAGGATAAAGGACAAAGGTATAAGAAAAAAATCAACTAAAAGATAAATATAAATGTTTATTTCAGGTTTATTATGTATGTGATCTATGAATCTGATCTATGATGGTTATTATGATTCTAATTTATGATGGTTGAGTTTTGAGCTAACCAGATGCGATACGTTTATTCATGATGATTTGATCAAAGCTTATAGTTTGACTTGTGATAGGAAGTAAAAATAATTGTAATTTCATCTTTTTGATGAGCCACTGATGAGATATGATGTGAATTTATTTCAATTCATTTTGAATTTAATTGAAATTATGTGCTTGGTACAGGAAATCATGAAAATTCCTCGTTGGGTGGTTGAAATTGTCAACAAGAATTAGGAGCAACAATGAAAGGAATTGGAATAGGCACTAGTATGTTCATAAAGAACTCCAAGAGTAGTTCCATTGTGTTACATTGGTACTCGATAGTGTCCATTGATTGTCGTGAGCATGCTATGATTGATATGATGGTATTGAGGCACAGACATGCCTTGGCTTTTTTTACCTTCCAATGCGAGGAAACATTATCGAGGGAGGGGTTTCCAGAGGGTCTGTGCAGGAGAGAAGGGGATGCCTGTGGAATTTGGAAGGTATGTGACTACATAGAAGAGGCTGATCGAATTTCCCAAGGGACTGTGTAGCAAAGAAGAGAAGGCTGAGGAATACATTGATTTTGGTCACTAACATTGCTAGATGGAATCATAAACAGATTGGGAGTGTGCTCTACAACAATGAGTTGGTAATTTTTACTGAGAGGACAAGTGGCACAGGATCGTAATGGTAACCATTGGATGTAGGTTTGACTTTGGCACTGGATTCCAATCTTCCTGGGAAGGAGGTGAATATTGATACTAATTTTGAGGATGGAGGTGTGAGCTACTAGATTCCTTGTTGATAAGGTGGGTACAATATCCTTTTACTTACCTGTTAGATAAAATGTGCATATGTGTATATAATCATAAATATTTTATCGAGTTCTAGTTATAAATCTCCATAGAGAGTAAGGTTATTTCCTAGTTGAATCAAATGTGCTTATGTATATGTGTTTCTACTGTAAATACCATAATGAGTTGTGTTATAAAGCTCCAATAAATGATGTGATTATTATGTTCTCGACAGGATGTCCTTGTAAATACTGCAAAAAGTTGTGTTATAAAGTTCCATGGACAATATGTTTTGTTTTTAGTGGTTTTCTAGTCATAGATGTGATAAAACACTGAGGACAATTTTCCCCAAAGGGGGAGGGTTCTATAACAACCCTAGTTACAAATTTCTGTAATAAAGTTGATATAGGAAAAAATAAGGCCTAGGTCACATGACACACATCCAAAGATAAATATTGGGAAAAACATCCTAGTGGTGTTAATTTGATTTATTATGGCTAAGCAGAATTTTGTAAAGGCATTGGCAAAGGATTTGGAAAGACAAAGAGGAATTTTATAGATTTGAGGCTTCTGCAATCTTCATTTTGTGTGGTGTTTCCTTCCAGATTCATCACATTCATGATTTTACTGTATCGACATTTCGAACAAACCTCTATGGTTCATCATCAGGATCAGAAGGATCAGGTGTGTGAAAAAGTCAGATTATAATGGGGTAATAAATATAGGAGAGGGATGGGATGATGATGAATGGAGCTGACATGTTTGATAATGTCCAAAAATAAATTTAGTTTAATTGGTTAAATGTTATTATTAAATGTTTATATTTTTATCGATGATTATTAGTTTATTTGATATTTGTCTGTTTATATTTTTATGCTGATTATTAGTTTATTATTTAATACTAGATTGGGTAACTTACATAATTTTTTTTTTTTTAATGTTGAGTTATTAAATTTAAATTTATTTTGTTTTAACATTAACGTTTTCATTGTTACAAAATAGTTAAAACAACTAATTTTATAATATAACCAACGAGGTATTCTGTATATTACTTAATTCAATGTTTATAACTTTATTATATTTCTTTTTATTAATTAATATTATTATGATGATCTATAATGTGATAATGTTTTAAATACTATAATGTTATAAATCTATTAACCAAAAGTTTTAGTATTGATTAGTTCATTGAATTATTAATGTTAAATTTATTTTGTATTAACATTAATGTTTTCCTTGTTACATGAGAATTAAAACTTCTAATTTTTATAATCTAACCAATTAGGTTTACTATTTATTACTAATTGAAAGTTTCCAGTTTTTATTTAGTTCTTGATAAGGTCAATTTGGGTTAAAATGAACTTATTGACATATTAACTTAATGAGTTTAGGGATAGGTCTATCATCATGAGGTGAAGGGGTCTAGAGTACCTAGGAGACAATAGAATCCAATGATGATGGTTGGAAAATAAGTGATAATTGGATTCCTAGACTAACTGGGGATTCTACTGTCTCCTAGGTACTCTAGACTCATGATAATTGGATTCTGAAGCTAATTGGGTTCTACTGTCTCCTAGGTACTCTAGACCCCTTCATTTCTTGATGGTAGTCCTATTCCTAAAATCATTAAATTAATATGTTAATAAGTTCATTTTAACCCAAATTGACCTAATCAAGAACTAAATAAAAACCAGAAAACTTTCAATTAGTAATAAATAGAAAACCTAATTGGTTAGATTATGTAACAATGAAAACAATAATGTTAATACGAAATAATTTAACATTAATAATTCAATGAACTAATCAATACCAAAAATTTTGGTTAATAGATTTATAAAATTATAGTATGTAAAAATTTAACATTATAGATCATCATAATAATATTAATTAATTCAAATATTAATTAATAAAAAGAATATAAATAAACATTCATTAAGTAATATTGAATACCTAATGGTTATATTATAAAATTAGTTGTTTTAACTATCGTGTAACTTGAAACATTAATGTAAAACAAAATAATTTAACATTAATATTCAACAATTTTTATAAAAATAAATAAAAAATAAAAATTTATGCTAGTACCAATCTGAATTAAATAATAGACAATATCAACTAAAATAAACAATATTCAATAAACCAATAATTATTGATAAAAATATAAACATTTAATAAAAACATTTAATCAATTAAACTAAATTTATTTCTAGACACTATCAAACATGTTGGCTCCATTCATCATCATCCCATCCCTCTCCTATTTTGATCCTTCTGATCCCAATGATGAACCACAGAGGTTGGTTCAAAATGTCGATACAATAAAATCATGAATGCGATGAATTTGGAAGACAACACCACACAAAAGAGGAATTTATTGACATTTATCTATGAAAATAATGGAAAATGAGATAAATTAAATGTGAAAGGTCACAAGTTTGCAGGAGAAGGAAATTGAAGGAAAAATGAAGAAATTAAATACCTCAATGATAAAAAGGCTTTTGAGGATCATTTTATAGATTTTTGGCAGTTCTATGAAGGAAATCTTTCTTTATTCTCTCTATTCTCACACTCTTGCACTCTTAGAGCATTCTTAGAGCACTCCAAGATTAGAGAAATGAAGGAAAATAAAGAAAAGGAATGTAAGGATCAAGAAATGAAGACTTGGATCAAACAACTACAATGAAATTACTTGTAGGTATCGAGTTTCCTGTATGATTTCCTTGCTAGTTTTGGCATGCATGGTATATGCATGTGTATATTTGGTTCTCTTGTTTTCTTTGACCTAGGTCTTTACAAGAGTGAAAATGGTTTTCAACCTTGACTTGGTGTTTCCTAATAGCTATGGTGTGATCGGGTTCTTCTACTTTGTTTAGCTGGATTTTTATATGGTTTCAAAACTGAGTGACCTAGTATCAACAAAGTCCCCAAAGGCTGCGAAATCCTTGGACCAGTAAAAGTGGGAGATGCAGTAAATTTGGAGGATGGAGATGGGAAAATTCCTTAAGTTTATTTGGAGATATTTGTAGGCATCCATGCTTGTTTAGAGCTTACTAATCCTTGGACCCACAATGGTGGGATTACAGTAAATCCTGGTAGTGTATGTTTCTTGTTTGTGCCTAGGAATCCTTAACCAGTATATGGCGAGATATACAATAAAGACTCATTGTATAGGTTCTTGTTTTGGGCCCAAAAATCCTTGACCGGTTTAGGTGGGATATGCAGTAAATTATGATAAGTGTGGTCATTTTTGTTGTGAGTCCCACATTCATGCATGAAAAATGGCACGAAGCTGATTGGCTAAAAAAGAAAGGTTTCGCTCAACGTAATCTATGGTCGGGTGGTACATGGAAGTCCCTGACTTGGTTTAATTTTTCATATGTTAGTAAGAGATATTTTCCCCTTGTATTTCATGAGTATTTATACTCTTTATTGTGTATATTTAATGGTTGAACTACCATTATTAATATTTTGGTTATATGTTGGTTATAAGCATGATTTCATGACGATTCTGGTGATGGCTCTTAACATGTTTTGATTGGTAAATGAATGGTTATTGAATGAATTACCTAATAGATGTTATTGCAACTATTATGAGAAGGCATTAGAATTTCTTAGTATTTTTTAGGTAAGAATGAGACCCTTATGTTCAAATATGCATTTATAGCATATAGATTACATGTTCACAATGTGTTCGATTAAACCTCTGTTATATTTAGGCTTGGTTAGGCCAAGTTGTTGATTAAGTTTTGTGTTAGAATATTTTTCTTTGTGTCATTTTTTGTTTCAGAAAGTTTCATCAACTTCTGGGCAGTGACATGGAGTCAAGGCTTGAAAATATGGCATAAATTTCATAGTCTCAAGCATAGAACAAGCTGAAAAATACTCCGTCACTCCCTTGTAGGATTATGCATGCAAATAGAGGCTTTAAATCACATAGACGTAGGCTTGCTCATGTGATTTGGAGTTCAGGTGAGTAAAGAATAAAGTTAACTCAGGGTTTGGGCACCTGGAAAGGTGGTTTAGCCTTTTGGGTTCCTTAGCACCTGAGGGTAGTCAATAAGGTTTGTTTTGTCAATTCCACTTCCTTAAGGTGATCTAATAATTTGAATCATGTCATGTTAACTCTTCTTCACATGTTTACTTGAGTAGATCAGTGAACTTGGGTAGACATGTGATGAGTGTGTTACAATATATCTCATGGTAACATTAATTACATTATCCTCTCCATATCTCACATAAGAATCCCACAAAAGTAGTAAAAGAGTTATTTGCAAGCAGTAAGGCCATAAAGGATACATTTCATTACTCTTGGGCTTACATTAAGGTAGAAGGACATAGGGTAAGAAACATTCTGAAATATTTTATATTTAAAGCATCATCACAATAGTGTTAATGTTTATTGAATGAATGATACAAAAGTGAAGAGTGTGGTAGATAAAACTACAAAAAAATGGGAAAAGAAAATTGTGCTGAGAAACACATTCTATAACCCACTATGACCTCGATGTGTAAGTATGTCACGTTCTCATACCTGTTGTGTAAGTATGACACGTTCTCAAAAGTATGACCCCATGTCACCCTATCAAAAGTATGACCCATGTCACGCTCTCAAAAGTATGACCCCATGTCACCCGAAAGTATGACCCATGTCACACTCTCAAAAGTATGACTGGGATGTGTAAGTATGTCACTTTCTCAAAAAAAATAATAAAAATATTTTTTACTAATGTTGGCCAAAACATTAACTTGAATATTAAATTATATATAACTTGAATCTTTAGATTATATACAACTATTTAAACTTATTAATGGACTAAGATTAATTATTGAAATATAACTATATATTATTATATATAATTTGATTGGAGAATAAATTATCTCATACGTTTAATAGTTCCTTTATCATATGTGTGAATTCTAATGGATCATAAAATTACCTTTAACAAAAAAAATTACCACATTAACATTCTAAATTAGGTAAAATTTTAAACACCTTTACTTTTTACTAGCCCCAATACTATCTCTTAAATCAAAGGAAAAAGGTAAATTCAACACAAAGAATAAAAAATTCTCCTCCAAAACATTTTAGTATTTTTATAAATAAATATTGTAAAATGAATCTTTAAAGTAAAAAACCATATCTTATGAATATATTAAAATTTTAAAGACATAAATATTTGCACATCAAAGGTCTAAAATTTTAAAATATTAGTCTGATGTATTTTTATTGTGCCAAGAAACCCTCTACAACTCGTAGATCTCAAGTAAAAAAGTAAACAACATAAACATAAATGTAAACATAATGTTTACAATTTAACATTTAACATTTTTAATTTAATTTCGGCCCTATTTAAAAATCAATCTAATTATTATTATGTATAAACACAATATAGATTTAAAATATAAACAGGTTTACAAATACTGAAAAAAAAGGCATCGTAAATAAATACAAATATAAATAAACTAGAGATATGGTAAATAAATAAAACTTTTTAAAATATTTACTCTAGAGGCATGGTAAATAAATAAAAATATAAATAAACTAGAGGTATGGTAAATAAATAAAACCTCTTTTTATATTTACTCTATAAACCTCTTTATATTTACTAAAACTCAAATAAAGGGTTTTATTTAAGTGAAATGTATGTGCCCAATAACATGGTAAATAAAAGAGATATGATAAATAAATAAAAATATAAATAAACTAGAGGCATGGTAAATAAATAAAACTTCTTTTTATATTTACTCCATAAACCTCTTTATACTTACACTCAAAAACGAGGTTTTATTTAGGTGAAGCCTATGGGTAAAATACCATGGTCCAAATTATTATTAATACCAT
>APFE031171925.1:0-22045 GCA_000404065.3 Pinus taeda | reverse complement strand
TGCTTACAAGGTTGGCATTGATTTTATTTTGATGAGCCCTTACTATATATTCTACCCCATCTTTTGTGATTTTGTATTTGTTTTCATGATGGAAAAAGATTTCCTTTCTATCATATAGATATGGACTCCCTAACACCATGCCACATGTACCAAATGGTATTACATCTAGTTCTACTTCATCCACTAGCTTAGAAGCGATCACAAATTTGACTTTACATTGCTTGGTGACATTCAGTTTTGCTTTATCATGTATCCATCCATGCAGGTAAGGTTTTGGATGTGGTTTTGTTTCTAAGCCAAGTTTCTTTACTAGAGACTCTGTAATTAGGTTTTCTTGGGGCCCAGTATCAAACAGAGTTTCAAGTTTAGTATGATTTACCACAACTCTGGTATGAAACAGTTCAGTTCTCTTTAAATCATTAGGAAGGGACTCATTTACAGAACTAGTGCCTTCATACGATTCATAATTAACATGAGGTGTAAGAGTGCCTTTTTTTCCTGCGGCTATGATCAACGCTTCATATCCCAAATCCAATCCAAGGTCTTGCTACACTATTGCCACTGTCTTCTGCTTCCCTTTTCCTCCATACTTCTTTGGACGCTTTTCTAGGTGTTGTTTCGAGCATTGATCATCATTGTGGCCTTCCTTTTTGTAATGATTGCAATACAACCATTCTCGCTCTTTGGCTATTACCATTTTCTTCTCCTTTCCTTTCCATTTCGCTTTTGATTTACCATTGGGAGGTTTGAACGGTGGCTTTCTGCACTCACCATCCTTTTCATTTTTTCCCCTGTTCTTAATATGAATTGCCTTCATGCTGGTTGAGTCAACAGTAGTTGGTTCAAATAACAACAGTGAATTCCTAATATAACTATGAAGTGAGCCAATATACTTAGTTACAACTTTAGGTGTATCAAGTTCAATACCCAGATTAAGTGCTTGCTTTCTAAACTCCTATATAAAACTCTGAACATCCTGACGTTTGCCTTGCCTTAAATAGTGCCAATTCATCAAAGCTTTTTTCTTGTATCCTAAGGGATAAAATTGTTCCTTTAGCGCATAAATAAAACCATGCCATGAGGAAAAGAGGTTACCCACATTCTTACTACGCTGAAGTTTTCTCTCCCACCAAATTAGAGCGGTGCTGCTCAGCAGTAGAGAGGCCAACTGAATCTTTACCTCATCCTCCACGATTTGCTGAATCCTGCAGTAGACCTCAATCTGCCTAATCCAATTACTAAGCTTCTCTGCATTACTTTCACCATTAAACATGGGAAGATCAAATTTAACATTTAATTTAAAGAAAGGCTTCTTAGATGCATCCTTTGAATTTCTACGATTATGGTGGTGAGAGGAAGGAGAGCCTTCACTCCCAAAAGGAGAAGGAGGAGGTTCTTCTCCACCATTCCCATGTGCTGAACCTTGTTCTTCTGGGTTTCTCTCCTCTGCTTTTTCTAGCCTTAAAACTAGTTGACTGATATTCTTTGCCATTGAATAGAAAGTCTTGCGGAAATTGCGCTCCTCTTCAAGATTAGCTTCATCTTCTGCCATGTTTCTCCTTCAATGTGCACACCCGCTTCAGGATCGAAAGGCTCTAATTCCCTTTCACCTCTTCAGAGTTTGTCTCTTGTTAGCATACAAACATGCAATTCACATATAAAAAGACCTGTTTTGATACCACTTGATCCAGGGATCTTTTGCTTATAGATGTATGAAAAGAATCACATGTAAAAATTGCAGCTTAACATGGAAAACTTAATGTGTACATAAGAAAAGAAGAAGAAACACATAAAATCATTAAGGAAGACAGAAAGACTAGATAATAGAGTTCGTCCAACTTAGACTACATCTACGGGCCCTGCTCGATCAATGGGGAGGCCTTTAAATATTAAGTGGCACGAAAAGAGAGAATACAATAATCTACTACATAAAAAGAGGCTTATACCTCCATTCTGAAAGATGGTTGAGAAAAGAAGAACTCTGATGGAGAAATGGATAGTACTACTGCATCCGTGGCATCACGAGGGGCATAAACCATATAAAATTTGCCCAATTCAAACAAAATGATCAATTGGCCCTCCTACAAGCTGCTACCTCGAACTATGTACCAGAAAATCCCCTCTCCCATGCCTTTTCCAATCATCAGCTTTTATAATCTTCTTTAGGACAAAGGCCGTTGAAATCAGGGGTCGTTTAGTTCATAATAGAAGTCGGTGGAGTGAAGGATTAACAGGTACAACTACCCTTTAAAAATAGCATTTTCATCATTTTAAATGATAATACATAAATACCTGTAAAACAATAAAAAAACCCAACCAAAACCTTAAGACCTGGACCTCAAATTTATCAAATCGGTCTGATATACCCATTGGGTCTGGCCCCCATATCGCGCAATCGGTGCATTGCTGGAGCAAAGGTCCTGTCAGTGGGGATTCCTAACCGCTGATCAGCGATATCGGTGTCAGCCGATAGCAATCGCTGCGGCCCGAGATCTTCACCGATCATTGATGCTGATGCCAATAGCTAATCGCAGCTTCTTGGTTTCGATAATGCACCCCGATCGCTTGCCTTCCTCCGACTCGATAGATCGGCGATTGCTGATCAAAGGTTGTGGAATCCACCCTCTGCACGTTTTTCAATGTGATTCCCCTTCAAAAGTCTTAAAACCATGAAAATGCCTCATTTTTCAAAAGGGTAAAAAAATATTCTTTTTTCCATAACTTCTTCATCTAAACTCAGATTGGAGTGTTGTTCACATTGTTGGAATCAAGGTGATGAGCACTCTGATCGGATGTCAGGATATTCACTTTTCTGCCACTTTGAATTTTGAGCTTTTCCATGCCATTGTATCTGAAGATCCACCTAGATCAAGGGAAGAGAGAGAGAGAGAGAGAGAGAGAGAGAGAGAGAGAGGATTGGAGAGAAGAGAGGGAGAGGGGGAGAGAGAGAGAGAGAGACCAGTGTGTGAAGAGAGAGTGAAGTAGGAGAGAAAGTGAGAGAGAGAGTGATGGGGGAAGAGAGAGTGAAGTAGGAGAGAAAGTGAGAGAGAGGAAGAATAAGAGATAAGAGTTGAGAGGGAGGAGGAGAGTGATGGGGGAAGAGAGAAGATTGGAGGGCAAAGAGAGAGAGGGAGAGAGAGAGATAGGGGAAGAGAGAGGTAGGTAGGAGAGAAAGGGAGAGAGAGGAAATACGATAGAGCAGACTTGAGAGAGATGAGGAGAGAGGGAGGGATAGGCAGATGGAGTTGGAGGTGGAGAGAGGGAGAAAATAAGGAATACATATAAAGTGATAAGTAGAGAGAGAGTGTGTATCTTTGGGGTGGGATAAAGGGAAAAAGAAGGAGAGATTGATAGAATGGGGGAGAGAAGGAGAGACGAGAGAGGATGGGATATAGTAAGAAAGTTAGAGGGTGAAGAGAGAGAGAGAGAGAAAGAGAGAGAGAGGCAGCGATATAGAAGATGGAGAGAGAGGGAGAGAGGACATCAAGAGGCAAGAGAGATAGAAGCAGGGAGAGGGAGAGAAGGGGAAGAGAGAGAGGAGGAGGGAGGGACAAATAGATAGATGGGTGAAAGAGAGTGTATGTTTTTGGGGTTATATAGAGAGACAAAGGGAGATAGAGATATAGATGGAAAGTGAAGAGAGAGAAGAAGAGAGAGATGGAGAGAGGTAAGGAGGGACAAAGAGATTGATAGATCTGGAGTGAGAGAGCATGTGTGTTTGGGGGGTTGAGATAGAGAGACAAAAAGGGATATATATATATACAGATATATATGGAGAGGGGAGAGAGGGAAGAATATATCTTGCACTAGATGCATTTATTTAACTGTAGATGGTGATTTATAATCCTATTTTACTACTTGAATTAGATGCATTGGTTTTAGTGTAGATGTTGTTTCATAATCCTATTTTCTTACTTGCGCTAGATGCATTGACTTGAGTGAAAATGTTGATTTCTAATCCTATTAGATTGTTTGCATTAGATGCATTAATTTCAGTATAAATGTTGTTTTCTAATATTATTTGATTGCTTGTATTACATGCATTGATTTCAGTGTAGATGTTGATTTCTAATTTGATGTAATTATATTTATGATGGTACATTAATTTTAAAGTGATTGGATTAATATTGTGAATTGATTTCAATGTAAGCATAAAATATTATTGACAATGTACATTGATTTTTGTGTTATACTAATTCAACCTATTAATATTGGAAAGAAAGAGAGATAAGATATGATGTTTACTACAATAGCTCGAGCTAAAAGGCTTAAATGGTTTACGATTTAACATGTCCTTCTCCTATAATCGATAAGAATAGTAGAAGAAAATAGTTTGAAATTAATCACAATGAAGACTATTTATAATTAACTATATTCTTATTATTCACATTTTCTATCATTCAACACTTTTACATTGACCCTTTAGGTTTCAAAATTTTTATTTCATCATTTTCCATAATTAAAGTTATTAACAATATTTATCATCTTAACTAGCTCAGGTAACTATGAAAATTTAAAATTAAAATGAACAAATTAATCTTAGACATATTTAGCATATTTAAAATGATTATATTAATATTAGATGAATTTACATATTATTGATAAAATTAATCATATGTTCATTAGATTTTCTTTAACCTCACACAACTAAAACCAGCCTAGATCCATCTTAACTTCAGCTCTATCAAGTGCCCAGAGGGATCAAATCTCTCGAGGTGCAAACCTTTTCTCAAGTTTGAACTCAAAAAAGAGGTTTTCACATCGAGATATTTGATTCCTTTCAACGTTTGATAGAGCTAGAGATAAGATGGATCTAAGCTAGTTATAAGGAAGTCTGATAGAAGGTCAAAATCTTGTTCTTTTATACCCCATATTTGGTTTAGAGATGTTGATAAAGTCAATTTTTTGTAGGCTCATATATTTAATCAAGAAAAAAAACCATCACTAATTTCAATAATGCTTTTGTGCCAAACTAAATCGTTAACATAGTTTTGTATGGAAAAAAGAAAAACTATTCATTACATTTATTATGAGTTTGACCAAACCTATACATGATTAATGAATTGTTGACATATTTATGTCTAGGTATTGATTATGTGGTTTTTCCTAAAGTGTCTATTGTTATAATGTGTATTTCATGAACCACATACTAAGTGGTTATTAGGCCCATGAATACTTTCAAAACATTTGGAAATCTTAGATTTCATTGTTATAACCATGGTATATTTGTTAATATGTTAGATTTTTTGAGAGGGATGGAATATCATAGGAATACGAAGAAAGATAGATAGCGTGAATTCCTTAGGTTCAATCGATATCTATTATTTTCTCTCTAAAAGTGTCATTGAACTGCACATTTCTATTATATCTTGATAATAGGTCTCCCATTCTATAATATTTTACAGCTACAACCCATGACTAATTGTTTTATATTTTTGTAAAGAAACCAGTAGAGGCAAGGATAAACAATGAAACAATATTATAGTGGGTGAAGGATCTAAACACCTTAAATATGGATGTTAAATTTCACACCATTTATCATATCAACAAGGATAAAAAGTGAGCTTAACATATGAATTCTACTAGGAATTCAAAATGATAAGGTGTTGAATATTCTCTAGGAAGGTGTATGCATGAACTTGTGGTGCAATTTATGTTTTGGAAAATTGCATCAGGTTAAGGAATATATGCAAGCCACCAGGAATATAGAAAACTTCAATCTTTAAATGTTTAAGCAAAGTAATTAGGTATTTATTTCTAAACCTTTCTCATCATTCACATCCATTCTTGATAATATAAACTTTATATTGTTGAATCTTTATACGCCTAAGAAAATTAATGATTATCTATTCCTCAAACTTTCTCATGATTCACATGCATCTTTGTATAATATAAAAGTTATAATTCCCATTGAACATCCCAAATTTGGAATGCTAGAGTTGGGTGGGCTCTTGAAAACATGGCACTTATTTTTTCCTATTTAAAAAAAATGAAATTAATAATAAAAAATATATATATTTTCCATTAACATATTATCATAGATTCCTTCAAAAATAAATTAGTAGAAGAAATTTCCTTATTATCCTCTCTCATTCTCTCTTAAATTTTCTTAATCTCCTTCAAACATGCTTTTATTTATTGACAAAAATAAGGCTAGAGCCAAATAAAAAAATTAGGACGAATAGTAGTTACCTGCACATGTTCATGGAATGTACTCACATTTCCACATCATGCTATAAGAAAGTGTACACATATTTAAGAATGTGTGTTTTCTTAAAAGCATGTGAACATTTTTTCCCATGATTTACCTGGTATTGGTGTAGTGTCCTGGACTGCCGTTTAGGAAAGGCTGAGGCTAGACATTTAAGAATACATGCAGATTCACATCACAAAAAACACAATCAACCCTTATGTGAGAATGTGGGGAAGTATTTGTATTTATGTCATTTCCTTATGAGAGCATCAAGGGTTCATAAATCATACAACATTTTATTATAGAAGTTTAGAATTACATTATCACTATAAAACATTCCCTCTTCATATATATAATATATAATGAAGACTCTCTTCTTCAAACATGTAAGAAATAATTAGAGATATAAATTGTGTTTTTGAGATAAAGTTATTTTATATGATGTAAACTTTTTAAAAAATGATGTTACAAAATATGTATATAATTTATAAAAAAGAGTTAATTTTTATTATTAGTCCTTGCCTGGGACTAATAGCGATTGATAGAGCGTTGACTGCGTATTAATCCTTTGTTTGACCAAAAATATTTATGTGCATCACAACTTTAACCAAAGTTTTAATATTAGAAAATAATATAAAATTTATTATGTAATTTCTGATTGGACAACAAAGTTGAGGGTCTTATTGCAAGCTTCGGAGTTTTCAAGACATTCATGTTTGAGTAAAAGTAAGATATCCAAAGTTTTGGATATGGAAAGTTTTTTGTTATCCAAAGTTCGGTCATATTGCGGACCTAAATTTTTGTTATCCAAAGTTTTGTTAGTTGACAGCACATCGCTTCGTGGTGGCAAGCTAACAGCCCATCGCTTCGTGGCAACATGCATGCACCTGCTTTCGCTGAGCCAACCCATCTTTTCGTGTCAACATGCATGCACCTGCGTTCTCTGAGCCCGTGCCTCTTTTAAAATACATATCTATGCACCTGCTTTCACTGAGCCAACCCATCGCTTCGTGGCAACATGCATGCACCTGCGTTCTCTGAGCCCGTGCCTCTTTTAAAATACAGATCTCTCCTCCTCGGCTCCATTACCTTAGGGAAAAGCTCTTCTAATTTTTTGCTGGAGTCTAGAAGTAACCCTCTACCGTAATGGTAGGCAAATTACGGTAGGCAAGTGACATTTCAAATCCTGTAAATTCGCCCATGGAAGAGAAGAACCGAGGCATCCTCTCAATTGGGCTCCGCAGCCGAAGGCTACGAGACAATGCTAGTGTAGTGGTGCAGAGAGGATCTTTACGATGACATTGACAAGGATCTGTTCAAGCTGTCGAGGAACCGAGAATTGGAAAACACGACCCTTGAGAAATTTATGGAGGCTTCTGCGAGATACAAGATGACATTCAATGGAGCCAGCACAGATCAGGTTATTGCTGCTTCCAATGCTCACAATTTCATTAGTCAACTACTAGATGGTTATGACACGCAGGTAAAATTTATATTTTCTTTCTCATCTTCCATTTCTGACAGGTACAGTCGATTTGAATTTCCTTTCATTTTGGTAATACAGGTGGGTGAGCGCGGAGTCCAGACATCCCGAGGGAAAAAGCAACGTATAGCTATTGCAAGAGTTATGCTCAAGGATCCTCGTCTACTTCTTCAAGACGAGGCCACGAGTGCTCTAGATGCACAGTCGGAGAAGATTGTTCAGGAACTGGGCTTCACTATAAAACCCCGTGAAGCTGTCTCCCGAACTCCATCAGAAACCAAGACTGGCCCGCAAGCGATTCCCGTTGAGGATCCCTGGAGAAGAATACGCCCCGGTGCCACGCAATGTAGAAGCTGCAGCAAAGCGAGCAAAATGAACCACTTCATCGCACGAAAATGCACGCTGTCTGTCTTTCGGGATCGATATCAGTTCCTGGGGTGATGTCGAAGCGTTTTTTTAAAGCCAAACAACTACCGCAGCATTGTGATGCGAACAGAGGAACCTGATTTTCATACGTACACTTCGCCGCCTCAAATTGGCAAAAGCTTTCGTGGACAAAAGGGTACAGAAATCAAACACCCACCTACTTGACGAATGACCCAAAGCTTCGGCATTTATGAGTACTTTAACTTTTGTTAAAGAAAACGCAGTGAAGAGACTCAGTGTGGATTCTCGAGAGTGTGTATCACCCAAGTTGAAATTATGATGAATAAGAGATCATGTGCCAACTTGCATGTACCAAAATTTAGATTGTATTTTTGTAAATATGTGTTGTAAATTTTGTAAGTGTATTATTTATTAAAGATTTGTAATTTTTTATTTTATTTTAGATTAAAAAATTTCCATAAATGTGTGGGAGGAAAAAGTATGATTTTTTGTTTTCCCGAAAAGTGGAAATAAAATGTAAATTTTGAACCGTAAAAAAAAAAACCTAATACATCAAACCTGAAAAATAATTTTAAGCCGTTAAAATAATTTTATTAACCTTATTCAAACCCAACAAAATAAGAATAAACTCTTCATAAACTTAATAATTAAATATTAAAATGGAACAGCGGAATTTCAATATAGACTAAAATAAGTTTGGTCTACTGCCTGACATCGACAACGGGATAAAAGGCTACCAGTCAACAGGCCGCGGCAGATAAGCAAGATGAGCGATTTGAAGGCTCCACTATGCTAGACTGGTCTTTGAGAGCAAGGAGCTCTAGCATCTATAGCAGATCGAGTTCGAACATGTCTGCATCAGTCCAGCGAGAACTGATAGTTGAACATAAGCCTCCGTCTGCCCCTTCATTTGGTCGACTGCTTCTTTTAAATACTCCGGAATGGAAGCACGCTCTATTAGGCTGTGCAGGAGCCTTAGCTTTTGGAGCAGTTCAACCTGTCTATTCCTTTTTCCTTGGGGAAGTTATATCTGTATTTTTTCTTCAAGACCATCACCAAATCAAATCTAAAATCAAAGTATACTCCTCCATTTTTGTGTCCTTGGTAGTAATGGTAGTAATAGCGTTCTTAGTGAACTTGCTGCAGCATTACAATTTTGTAGCTATGGGGGAATATCTTACAAAAAGAATTCTAGAGCGGATGCTATCCAAGATCTTTACATTTAATAGAATCAATATCTTTACATTTAATAAAATCAATGTTAATGTTATATCATAAAATTAAATATTTAATGTAATATTTTTTTGTAGTTCTATTTCAAATCCCATTTCAAACAATTTATTTGTGTTTTGTGTTGTCTTTGCAGACCTGGACTACCGCCGGCAGTGGCTCCTTGTTTTATTGAGAAGTTGAATATTTTGTTGGAAATAGAGAAATTTAAAATTTGTTTTTATAAATGTAAATAAAGATTGATTACAAAAAGGTGCAGTATCCATTTTTTTCAAATTTTATACAAAGTTATAGGATAACAAAATTACAAATGCATATCAAAATACACAACCCTCATTATCTCCTCCCGGGCCTCCATAAAAGATATGTGTACCCAGATCATTGTCTGCCGGAAATGAGATATCGTAGCATTGTGGTCTACCTACAATTGCATGTGGAGGTGCATCAATTGGTGCTCCATTGTTACCGGTAATTTGTATGTTCCTTACATGTGCAGCACGACCAAATCCTCCCTTGGCGAAGTAGCCACTACCCATGTCTGTTTTCGTGAATTGTGAACCATTATCTCCCTCTAAATAAGTAACTTCGCCTCCAAAATCCACCCAATCAGCCTGCAAGTGAAGGTTTTTAAACAATGTACCAGGCCACCAACCTATAAGTTTGCCGGCTATATATAAAGCCCATCTTAAACCATCATTTGGTGACTCCTACATACAATACAATAATAAATATGTGAGTAAATCATATCATCCAGAGAAAACCTAGCAATACAAATAAATATATTTCTTGTGCATTGACAGAGGTCACTCACTTTGACAACATTTACACTGATTTGTCTTTGTTCTCCCTTATATGTAGACACTGGTTTCAATACTCCACCAGGAGGTAGAAAAACATCTTTTGCTAAAACGAAACCACGACACTTTAGGTTCCAACAGCCTGTGTAACCGTAGCTGTCAGTCTACATCAAAAATAGCTAATTGTCATATTCAATATATATATATATATAGAAACTGAATCTATTCAACATTTACTAAATATAAGTAAAAATAAACCCAGTTCAATTGATTCAACCACTAAAAACAATGTACTATAATAACTATTAACTAAAATTTTAATATATCTAAAATACTTACTGTCCAATATATGAAAAGTCGTGTCCGAGGATCTCCGTTATATTCTGTTGGATGTACCTGAAATACAAAAAAATAACAATTAAGACTCATTATTTTTATTTATCATAATTAAATAGGGGTTGTCTAAATTATATATATTGTTTGAGTTTTGGCTTGGATTATTAAATTTTTGAGTTTTTTAGGTTAAAATTTCTAGGTTAACTTTTTTGTGCTAATTATAAAATAGATTTTTGTGTTTTCTTATTTTAAGAAATATATATTTCTTGAACTAATATATATATATAAATTTTAATAGCTTAAATTTTTTTAAAAATATGTTTAATAAAAAAGGTAGTTATGCAAAAATATAATATTCTTGAATTCATCTCTACTAAATTCTAAATGAATTAAACTAAATATAGAGCGAAAACAAATAAAACCATAAAATATAAGTAAAAAGTACTTACTATCCATCCAACCTCGATCGTTTCCAATTGGTTACGCTGATTTACCAGCCAAATTTGACATAGACTGAATATACCGTTATCAGAAGTGACCACATTGGGTTGCCATACGTTCAGACCTGCACTTACTGCATTGATGGGCTCAAGGGATTCGTATCGAACAACGGCATACTTATAAGCCCAATAAATCCAAAACCACAACATATGATGGATTAATTTCAGAAGGTACTCAGTAAATTTCTTATCTATTTCATAAAATAAAATAGAAGGTAATATTATAAAATAAGAAATCATATCAAATTTTTTGAAGGGAGAGTTTATAATTTTTTAAAAATAATTTAATAAAAAAATATTTAAGAATATGGAATTAAAAATAAGAATAATTATAATAAAATCATATTTATTTTTAAGGTTTAGGGCCAAGCCAAACATTAAATTATGTGTATGAGATCCCCTTTGTTTGTGAGACCAAGGGAACCCACTTCTGTTTTAGACGGATTTCACTACTCCCTGTGATTTTTGAACCCATAGCCTCTTAGAAAGAAAACACATGTCTTAAACCGTCCATTAGGCCCATTTATATTTAAGAAAAATTATAATTAAAATTTGGATATTTTAAAATAGAATTCAAAAGCAAATATAATTTTCAAAATATTTCTAATATAATTCTTAAATATATGTTATAATGTTTTTAGTATTTAATCCTACATAGCAATTTATTCATAGCTTTAATAAATCCAATACAACCATATATGATGGATTAATTTCCAATATAACAATATATCATAGATTAATTTCAGAAGATACTTACTAATTTTTTAATAAATTTCATAAAATAGAAAGTAACATTATACAAGAATTTCATTAAATAGAAAATAACATTATAATATAAGGAATCATCAAAAGTTTTTGATATGATAGTTAAATAATTTAAAAAATTAATTTCATACTTATAAATCTAATACAACCATATATGATGGATTAATTTCCAGTATAACAATATATCATGGATTAATTTTAGAAGGGACTTACTAAATTTTTTATAAATTTCATAAAATAGAAAGTAACATTATAAAAGAATTTCATTAAATAGAAAGTAACATTTTAATATAAGGAATCATCAAAATTTTTTGATAAGATAGTTAGATAATTTAAAAAATTAATAGTATCACATTAAAATTTAAGAGCAATATATTAAAATTTATAAAAAAGGGTATTTAATATATATATGATTTTGCGAAATTAATAATCAAAAATTGATATTTTAAAATAAAATTCAAAACAAAAATAATTATTCAAAATAATTTAGTATATGTCTTAAAGGTAATGTTATTATTTAATTCATAAAATACAATTTAATATTCTTTGTTCTATATCTTTGATTATATTAATCAATCTTTAATCATATTAATTTAAGATGGATCTATACTTGTTTAATTTCCTCTTTTGAATAGGTTACTTTTGACATGAATACCATGGGTTTGCATAAACATGAAGATTAAAAACCACTCGTAACTTGAATCTACTTTAACTAATTTTTTTTAATAAAAATAATAGTAATGACAAATAACAAAATACTCATTTATTTTTATTATGTTAAAATGTTGACATTACATTATGTTACACATTTTTAGAGTGTATTACATTACTTTAGATATTAGGTACTCTGTATAAAATAACATTAAATTGGATTACAACATTTAATATTATTATATAAAATAACAATTTATATGTAATCTGCAGCAATATTGAATCTCATAGTATGCGTGTATATGATGATGATGATAATGGTTAAGGTCCACTGAGACCAAACTTTGGTCTATCGGAAGTAAAGAAAACGAATTATTCAGTTTGATTTAATGCTCAAAAAGCTTGGAGAGAAGCCTCTCGAGGTCACTATAATTTTGACATTGAAGAAGGCTAGGAAGGTCAGTATTGCAACAAAGATTAAGAAATTGAGATCTAATGTAGTTGTAGGCGGGGTGCTCTAAGAGGAAGTGATTTTCATCCTCAATGTTCATATTCGAAGGTAGATCCTTTCTATCCATGGTGTTTTAGGAACTACCAATGACCCATTTCACTATAGAGCTCATGCGAGTTCATTCTAATCTTGGCTATATGAATTTTTTTCTTTGTGAAAGTTAAAACTGAGAGATAATTTTGATCTTCTAAGGTGGGGTTGATGACCTCCTTATAATATCTTAATTTTCTTTTAGCTGCTAAATCTTTCTCACACCACATTTTTTCTTTGAACTTAGAAGTAACAATATTTTTGTTGTTATTAATGTTTTGTAATGGAACATTCTCGTCAATCTCCCAATGGTTTGACCAGGCCCTGATGTCTTTATCCCAACCTCGTTTGAGCCTTCAGTGGTTTTGGCTGGAATTTAAAACTAGCGTAGGAAGTCTATGGTCTCCTATGTTATTTAGTTTGTACTTGTACAACAGAAGCCTAATTGTAGCTAGGCTCTCAATATGGGAAAGCCCCACTTCTATATGGAGAATAGGATACAGTGTATTTCTTTTAATTTTGAGGTTATACATTATAAAACGCTTCTAGATTTGCCCAATATTTCTCCAGGATTCTCTAGAGATGTTGTAACGTCAAACCTCACATCCATATAAGATAACAGGAGTGACTAAAGTTTCAAAGATGAAATTCTTTCTGTCCCACATTACAAGGTTTTCCGTTTTACAATTATTTTCAAGATCAAAATAAGGTTTCCACCCTCCATTAATCCTTTTCTCAATGTTATAGTTCTAGTTGAGCTTGTGATGAATATCAATTCCTAGGTTCTTGTAAGAAGATAATCCCTCCAAGTTACTATTATCATACATAAAATCAGCGTAAGTGTCCTTCTTGGATTTGATAATCATAACTTTTGCTTTGTCAATGTTAATAGTCATACCCATGGTAGAGCAGAAATCCTTAAGAAGTCTAAGTTGTTTATCAAGATCAGATGGGCACCTTGTGAGAAGAACAATATAGCCAACATAGAGAAGAAGGATGGTGACTATCCCATCTAAGATCGTGTCAGCACACCTGCTTCCTCTAAACAACTTTCTAGCTTGTTGATGTAAATGCCAAATAGGGTAGGGAAGAGGGGGTAACCTTGTTTAACTCCGATATTACAGTTAATATCTTTCGACCACCCCTCACTTCTTTTTAACTTGGCAATTACATTCTCGTATAACCTTATAGTGGCAACTGTCAACTCGAAAGTAACCTCTAGCTCTTCTATTCTATTCCATAGGTTGTTTTTAGGAATCGTATTGAAATCCTTTCTAAAGTTCATAAAGCAACAAAAGAGATTGGATTTATCATTGCGACATTCCTCCACAATGATCCTAAGTGTAATAAGTTGGTCCATTGTGGAGTGCTATCTTTTAAAACCCACTTGGCCTTTAGCTTGCTTACCTTCACTTTCAAGCCATATGCTCAACTTCTTTTCCAAAATAATACCATAGAACTTGGCGACGAGAGGGCTGATCATAATTGTCCGATAATTAGAGGGGTTATTTGTATCCCCACTTTTAAAAATAGGGATAATGAGTCTCTTAGTCCAAGGCTTAGGGAACCTTTGCTTGACCGCTTGATTGAAAAACTTGTGGATATGGGGGATGAGAACATGACCTCCAATTTTTAAGATTCCACTTGGTAACCTTCAATGTCCTTAAGCTTTTCCATTTTCCACGCATTTAACCCCAAAATCAATGTCTTCTAATGAGAAAACTTCGTTTGTTGTGAGTAGGGTTTCAAAGTTATCCATGACATTCAGATATTTGTAAAGCTTTTTAAGATAACAATTCCAGTCGTGTAAAACAACGTTATTATTATCTTTAGTTTTCCTAGTTAGAATCTGCCTCCATAATTTTTTTGGGGCTACCTTGGAAAGGTGTAAGAGATTCTCTTGTCTTTCACGTATACTACCTTTTCTTCATTTTAGTTAGGGCTTTGTATATTTTATCTTGCAAATTTAAGAGATTCACCAACAACTTTCTTAATTGCTCTCCTCACACTTTTACAATCTTTGTCATAGCATGGGTTGGTTTTGCTGTTTCTTTTATTACTTGAAACTTCAATTGAGAACTTGTTAATAGAAAATGAGAGGTTGTAGTAAAATTATGATAAAGGTCTTCTATGTTGTCTATACAAGATAAATGAAGCAAATTAGTTTTTAATTCCTTTAGAAAGAGATCAATTTTATTTCTATCAAAGATTAAGTTCTTTTGTCTATAAGGATTATCTTCTATAGAATCTCTATGCATGACAAAATTGAGAATTATAAAGAAAAGCCTAACTAATCAATATACTTTAAAGTTTATATCTTTACTTCCATTTATCAAACACTAATTTATAATTTGAATCAAATAAAAAAACAAATACATAAATATGTATATACTCTCTACTCAAAAGCTTTTATACCTCTACTTCCATTTATCAAACACTAATTTTGAATTTTCATCACAATAAAAATTAAAAAACAAATAACTCCGCATTACATGAAAACCTTTCATTTATCGAACACTAATTTCTAATTTTAATCCTAATAAGAATAAAAAAACAAATAACTCTATCTCAATTGCATTGCATATTACATAATAATAATAAAATAAGCCTAAGCTTATTGGAAGGCAGAGTAACCAAAAATGTATTATGTAAATCATAAAATTAAAAGTAAAAATGGTCATGGCTCACTGCAACCAAAACAAAAAAGATAATAACTACTTAAATGTATTTATTTATATTTACCTCCTTGTAAAAGTACCTATTTATATTTACCTCCTTGTAAAAGTACCTAAAATTTGACACTACGAAATGCTATTCCTACCGCTAAATGATTCAACGTACACCTACCTCATGCCCCGTGTTATTATCTTCTGGCTGTTTGATTCTATTTCTTTTATTTATAAAGCGCCTCACAGATCCTGGGCTTTTACTTATATAGCGGCTCACAGATCCCGCCCTTTCTACATCTTCACGTTTTGTTTCTATAATTGGGACTGTGCCTGTTGGACAGACCGTGCTTGAAAAATTTAGTCCCGACATCGTCTGTTGATCCTCCCCAGTATCCACAAAGCGCTGCCCCGAACCCTTCAATAAACATGCAAGTATTCAGATTTTTTTTAAAGGAAACATAGGTTGTACATTGTTTTAATTTTTTAATATTAACCTCTTCCCTGACCACAAAAAAGTGTTCCACTATTATTATCCCTATTGTTATCCTAAGCTGCAAGTTTGTAATTATTCCTCACCTGAAGAGATATTTGATCAGCGAATCGTACGCATAGAATGTTATCTCCATCTTCATTCTGTACGAAAAAAAAGGAAATATATCAGAAAAATGTAAACAGTATAACATATAACACACTATAAAAATTTAGAACTTTTATTAGATTCGGAATTACTTTAAATTTGTGCACTGATGGAGGATTGACGTGATTGATATATTCGTCAATAGTCATGTCACGCTCTGATTTCAATTTCTCAATATTCATGTTACGCACCGGTGTAACAGTAATAAGAAAAAACAGTAAACAGATGAGAATCCATTGAGAATCCAGAGAAGCCATTGCCATGCTCACTGATTTACAGTGCATTCGCAAGGGCTAGAGAAGCTCTTTCCGCAGTCTTTTAACACATTGCAAAAACTGTGAGAACCAGAAATAGAAATTAGCTGATCTACCCGTAAAATTTTAATATCTGTACTTATTTTCCCAAGAATGAACTACCGAATCCGCAGTATTAGTGGGTTAGAAGGTGCCTGGAGAGGGTGACACACACAATAACTAATAATTTGTTAGATTTATAAAATTTTATTTTTAAAGCGTTTAAGGCAATATGGAAACTACTTACTTTTTCCATATCTGACTTATCCGTTGGGATTTGATAGTGACGTTCTCTTTGGCAAATAGTTTTTACATTCCTGTATTTCCATATTTTCCCATTTAATAATGATGGACTTTTAAGCAATTTGATGTTCATCTTCATAAATTTGATGTTCATTTCCATAAAAGACGGTTTTGCCTAAATATGGTTAATCAAGTGCTTTTAATTAATTTAGGAATAAAGATTTGGAATCATCCATTATTTCACGAAATGGATTTGTAAGTAGTCTTACTAGTGTTATTCAACCATGTTTGAGTTTTTATTTATTTTTTACTATTTTATTTATTTTTTAATATATATTTCATTATACTATCAAATATTTTATTTTATTTATTATCTATAACCAAAAAATTACACAACCTATATGTTTATATTATACTTACTAATTCTCTTTGTTGAATGAGAATCATTCTATACCTAAAGAATTTACCATTCTCGCACATAATTGAACATAGAGTTTGTTATTTTATGCAACTACAAAATTACTATTTTCTACCTACTTTCATTTGAAGTTTATTGTTTTTGGCAACTACATTTTTTTTAACCTAAATTTATTGTGTTTTATCAAGTTTTTTAATATAAAAATCACTACTTTTTAAGATTTATTGTGTTTTATCAAGTTTTTTAATTATAGAAATCACTGCTTTTTAACTTTTCCTAACATTAAAGTTTTTATTAATAAAAATTATAGTTAACTTGATAACTATGATTTGGGGCTTATATAGTTCTATATTTTTGAAGTTTAGTAAATTTTTTTCCTCATTTAAAGTGCATGCAATATTACATGATTTTATAGAATCACTTATGAAATATTTTTACTTAATACCATATTGTTGTGTTCATATGTTTTTATATTTTTTTTATTCAATGTGGACTCAACTATAGCTTTTAAGTTATATGTTTATGTTGCCTTTATTGGTTCACTATCTCAATTTGGATCTAGACGGTCTTATACTCATATCAATTTCCAATATTCATTAATTAAAAGAAAATAATAATATACTATTAAAAAATATGAATTAGTCATTGTAATTTTTTATTTTTTTAAATCATTGTTTATAGTCTCAAAGTGAATTTAATTACTTATGAATTCAGATTTTCAAGCAACACGATATAACAATCTTGTGATATGGATATTATTGAAATTTTTATTTCACTTAAGTGCATTCAAGTTACATGTTTGAACCTTACACCTTATATATAAAAAAATCAGTGGAGTGGTACTAAAGCATTTAATACTAACTTATCTTTCTGGGCAGGTTGCTGCCCCTAGAACTAAAATGCACTATGTTTGGAGCCTTTGTCATGCACCACACTTGGCCCTTCATGTCTTGGTAAGTGTGACATATCTATGGTTCTCTGGCAGTCTCCAGATTGAATGGTGGATGTGGTTGTCCGTCGAACTAGGCTTCTCAATGGTATGGTTTCTGGGCATTTTTCGGAACTCCGATGCAGAGGGTTAGGTTCTAGTCTAGTTCGTCGAAATTCTTCTTAGGTAAGCATTCCTAAACTGTTACCCCATCAATGTCATCGTGCGGGGTTTTTCTCCTATTACATTCTCAGTGTTTTCTGCATTGGAATTTAAGAGTTGTCTCTCTTTCATAGGTTTCCCATCGGTGCAGTTCTTACATCCTGATGTCGTTGGATAGTTAACTACACTCTGAAAGGTATGAATTTATTGGGTTCGTTAGCATTGATATCTATGTTAACATTCAGTTGAAGTTGTTCTACTAGCTCTTACATTATGTTGCTTGTCTGCCTAAGTAACGCCGGAGATTTTCAAAATTCTTCACAATCGCTTGGTGATGGATTTAGAGGTTATGGAGCTTCTGCTCAGCCTACCGAACCCTACAGACGTCATGCAAGGAAATTACCGGGTAATTTCATAGTCAAATCGAGTGCGTTTCTAAGGGTTTAGCCTTTGAATGAGGGATTTAGCAATTTCTCCAGTTATGTGTAGACTCCGTCTATGTTTATATTTAAAGTGGTCTTCTAGGCCATGAAACAGCCTCAAGTTGCGTTAAATGTTAGTGATCATGGTCCATACTCCCGACAGACGGTTAATATAATTTTTTTGTAAGTTTGTAACTAAATTATTTTGGGTTTACAACCATATGAGTTCTGGTTTATTTCTTTAATTGTTGTTGAAGTTGGTTTAGGATTAATGTAAGATTATGGAGAACAGTTATGTTCTCTGAGACTGCGACTTTACAGTAAAACCCTTAAATTGAAAGTTTGGTCTATTGCTTCATATATTGTATATGTTTAACCATTTATCTCTTTATATCAAACGGCTTGTCCCAGCATGGGTAAATGGATCCATATGTATATGCATGGTTAGATAGTTCCTTCTGTGTATGTATCTCTCAAAAATATTTAAGGTTGAAGTCTACAGTTTTATTGTGACTGTTAATTAGGGTTTGTATTAAATTTCACCAAAAATTCGAAGGTCTCTCAAAAATATTTAAGGTTGAAGTCTACAGTTTTATTGTGACTGTTAATTAGGGTTTGTATTAAATTTCACCAAAAATTCGAAGGTTAATTTTTTTCTTATATATAGTAATACTTCGTGACTCTTTTTCCTATATTGAGTCCGCAGATTGTCCTATACGGTTCTTGCATTGTTTTCTATTCGTTTAAATTTCTTTATTTTTTATTTTTCTTTGTTATGGCTTATATGCAGTGGGTTCTCATGAGAGTAGTTGCTCACACAGTTTTGTTCGCTCACTTTGAATTCTAGCCAATTATAAAACAAGCATATGTTCAACATCTTTTATGACTGTAGATTAAATTTCAGTTTCTACCACATCTACGGGGTTACACATGGTTCTTGGTATGTTCTACATCTTCCTTTTATGAGTGAAGATTACCTTTCAGTTTCTACCCTATCTACAGGGTTACACATGGTTCTTGGTATGTTCAAAATCTTATTATAAAATCTTAGACAGATACTAGATATAATTTATTTTAGTAAAAGAATTAAACAACTATTTAAATTGGCATAGTAAATGTTATAATTGTTCCTCTAGTTAGCTTCAAAATATACTTATTTGTCTGTCACTAATATTCTTGCTGTCCATACGTTACAGACCTTAATTTTCTTCTTTTCTTTCCTCCCAACCATGAGACCTACTATTCTAGCCTCACTATTCCAACCTGAGTCTCCCCCCGAGCTATCCTCTCACAAGATTTCTCCTTAAGACTTAATGGTCTTGAATAGTAATAGTTGTCTGTTCCTAACCAGACTTAGCTCCTTGAATCTACCTGTCCTTCCAACACAGTTTCCATATTTTATGATTTTCAATCTTTCTTTGATCTCACATTTGCATATCCTTTTGATCCCTTCCTTGCGATTATATATCCAAGGAAGTAGTTAGGACTAAGTAGCCACCTAACCTAACTTATTGACATATAAGAAATGTATAATTTTCATCATTCTAACATTTCACTTTCCATGTAGCTTTAATAAAAAAATAATTAATTATATAAACTTTAATAGTATTCAGTTTTTTTAATTGCAGTAAATGAATATTTACATTCACTGGGGACATCACATCTTTCCCCCCTAAGATTTGTAGGTCTTAACCCCGTACAGAAATTACCTGCATACGAATTCTAAATCACAGGAAAAATAAAAATGCGAGAGCATAACACATAAAACACATATACACAGAGATTTTCCTGCTGGATCTCAAAACCGAGACTACCAGCTTGATTTTTCATTATATTCCTTTCAATGTTACAATACATATTTATACATGCCGAAGCATCCAATACCATGGACTGAAAACCATCGCGTCCAAAACCATGGACCGAAAAACCATAGGTAGGTTCGCCCAACCTAATATAGGGTCCAAAAAAAAAATTTCTCTGGGCGCTGCCCCGAACCCCGTAGAGGGGGGCTGCCCGCCCCCCTCAAACCCCCCAGACAAGGGGGGCTGCCGCCCCCCCGCTGCGCAATCGACGCAACGAAGGGGGGGCTCCGCCCCCCGGTTCACTACATCGGTTAGTCGTGGAAAGAATATAACACAACCCAACATTGTAGACACTTGATGTACTTACTTTTTTTGGAACCTTAATACAAAGCAGAGGATTCTGAATCTGGTTTTACACAGTTTGTGTTATCCTGTAAGTTTTTCCAATTTTCAATCATCATGTTTTTCTTCATATACTTATGACTTACAGAGATATCTAGGTAGGAAAAATTTTGTTTCAATTGATTCCTATAGGCTCCTGAAGTGATCATCTATTAAGAGATTGGATTAATGCAACTATCTATGTAGCTAATCCCCTCTAATCAATAAATCATCAGCGTCTTGTGTAAGCTTAAGTATACTGCCTTGAATCTTTTGAGCGTAGTTTAGAAGGTTTTCACACTTATGATTGTTTTGTTTCACAGTATAGAAACTGTGATAATCATATTATTTTCTGTTTCCATCTCACCACTATTTTTTACCTATATCACTGTGTAAAGTTTTATAGTAGCCCTTTGCTGAAATATTAATATTATCCAAAGGATGAAATATTTCAATTCTAAACCTGTCTTCTTTAATTGGTCTTCCAAAAACTAAAACCAAAAACCCCAAAACAATTATTTTAGATGCTCTGACATTGGTAGCCTAACCTACTACTATCTCAGAGGAGCAACATCAGACTGGCGCCATGGCCGGGGATTCAAATTTCATTTAAGTTTCCCTTGGGACAAAGATATTCTTTCATTCTTACCTTTAAAGGTGATTAAAGGTTTAGAAAGTTTAAAATCATTCACCTAGGTGACTCCAGACTCCCAAGCTGGCACCTTATAAACATACCAGATCTCATTCAGAAGCTGACATAGTTAAACCTTTGTCAGAACCTGAAAGGCTTTTGAGAAAAGCTAGTTCTAAAAGGGGACACCAACCATCTTCTTCTTCTTCTTCAGTCATGTAGTCAGAAGAATTATAATCATTTGACCCCTATAGTAATATCCCAGCTGATCCTGATTACTCCCATTTATCACCTAGGGTTACTGAACTTCTAGATAAAGGAGTTGATTTTAAGTCAATCTCCTTATCCATTCATTAGAATCTCATCCAATACCCACATTACCATCAAGGTCACCTAAAACTGAATCTATTTTGGGTGTCAATCTACCATAATATAAACCCACAGATTTCATATCCCCTACCACCTATCATTTTCCTTCCATTTTTTACTGACTTGAAGCTTCTTCTTCCAAACAATCTAAGGAGACCTTTTCTATATATTCCAATCCTCTCTTTGAAACAAAAGAAGGTATTCCTT
>APFE031171923.1:1173-16596 GCA_000404065.3 Pinus taeda | reverse complement strand
TGCAACGAGCTCCGATGCAATTGGGAGCTGACAACTGTCCAAGCAGTGATGCTGGCCTGACATCAGCACTGACAATCCATCGGAAGGTATCCTTCACCTAACTAACCCCTTCCGATATTGTTCTCACCCGTCGATTTACCTCAAGCATTTACGTCCGTTGATTTACCAAGTTGCACGATGGGTTAAAGGGCTGTCAGAAAAGTCTTCCGATACGCATCCTCCGCCGTTTGATTAAAGCATTCCCTCTCCACCGTTCGATTTCAAGGAAACAGAGCATAGGCTCTGTGTTTTATATTGTATGGTTTTGGTATTTATCCATCACAAACATAGAAGCAAAAAAAATACCCAACAAGTAAGATTTATATATTCTTTATATGTTTTGAGTACAATGTTTTATCCGCCAACCTGGTGCAATGCTTTTAGATTGTAGTAAATAAGATTATATATGATTTATATGTTTTGAGTACAATGTTTTATCGGCCAACCTGGTGCAATGTTTTTAGATTATAGTTAGTACGATTTATATATGCTTTATATGTTTTGAGTATAATGTTTTGTAACTTTTTTTTAATATATAGTATAACAGTATTAGCGATTTGAATTTGGATTTGTTAATATTTTTGTTTATTTACTATTGGTTAAATTGGGCCATCTTTTAAAGATTGTGTCAAGGAACATATAGATGATACCAATCACAATTGCATCACTAAATCTTTGAGCATTTATTTTAGCTCTAATCATTGAACTTTTTACAATCAAGTTAAAATATTTGTCTTAGCCCCCTGTTACACCTCTTGCATTATCTTTTTAGCCATTGAAATCTAAAAGCACCACAATCGAGAAGATGGCTATAGACCTAACTAGTCCTTAAGCCTTGGCCTTGTTGATCCTTTCTACCTCCTCCTCTCTATTGATCCATTTACTATCAATTTTTTAAACGAACAAAAAATAACCTAACATGATGCAAAATTTATGTTTTTGAAACATAAATGATGTCAATATGATGCTAAACTTTTATATTTTGATACACTTAATATGTCATTATGATGCAATATTCAATACACATATAGAAAGTATTGAATCCTAACCCAAACGTTATTTTGAAAAGTATACCTCAAGTCATAATGAAATGTGATACAAACTTCATGTTCTTTTCCAATGGAGAACCAAAAAATCCTTACATAATCATTAGTAGCATGATAATATAGTGAAAATACATTAAAAATACCCCCAAGAATGAATTTGAATATGTTAATATTTTTGTATATTTATAATAAATGTATATTACAATGTTTTTCCTTTTGTGGAAAAGTTTACATTGGTTAAATTGGGCAATCCTTTAAAGATTGTGTCTAAGGAACATATAGATGACACCAACCACCATTGCATCACTAAATCTTTCCATTTGAACATTTATTTTAGCTTTAATCACTTAATTTTTTACAAACAAACTAAAATCTTGGCCATAGCTCTTTGTTACACCTCTTGCATTATCCTTGATTTGGATATGTAAACTTGAAGATTTTTAGCAATTTGCAAGTGAAAATTAAGTGTTTTGGGTATAGAATCAATTTACTAAACAAATAAAAACAAGTGAATTTAAAGAATATCTACAACCAAATAGAGACAAAATAAGCATGTCTGAAACACACAACAGAGAATATGATAAAAGAGTTCACCCCTCTTTCATTTTTGAACATTTATTTTAGCTCTAATCATTTAATTTTTTACAAACAAACAAAAATCTTGGCCATAGCTCTTTGTTACACCTCCTGAACCACATCAAATAGTGTATCTATTTTGGCATGTTTTGAAATGAATCTAATGTGGAAAAGCTCTATTCTTTTTTTTTCATATCAAGTAGCATTGAGACAATTTGAAGAACTAGTACTTGCAATGTCCTTACGTTTCAAACCCGTGGTTATGATCTTTGTTTATGTTGAAGAATCTAGGGCTAATATAATTAATGAGATTACTCTTAACATGATAACTAGTTGTGAGGTGTTTTCCAATTTTCTTCTTATTCTGATCTTCACTTATTATTATTAGAGTGTGTCTTCTTTAGTTCATCAAATAACTACCAAAACAAAGAGACATGAACACAAGATGTTGGAATTCTGCCAGGGCCAAAAAATCTCCCTCTTGGAGAGGAAAACCCACACAAAAATTCTTCTTAAAGAGATTCCAATTGATGAATACCAATATCGTGACCCTTGAACTACTATGCCACTCCAAGACCAAGACATCAATCCTCTTCTTCGTTGTTGTTGAGATCATCATCCCTACTGCTTCATCATTGTTTCACCTAGATCATTGCAGCCTTCTCACGGAATTCATCTCTACAACACCATTATTATTATTACATCATTATTGCACCTTGCTTCACTAACACCAAGATCTTTGTTGCCTAGACCATGATTGTGACTAGGATCATGATTGTATCTCGAAGATATGTTGAGATTGTATGATGATTGAGATCCTCTTCTTCATGAATACTCTAAGACTGTAAGACAATGATCACTGTGACTGTGTTTATAGTATATATGTTGAGACAGAGTATTGAGATCCTTCTTATACTTACGCTGAGACTATGAGATAGTATATACCTCTGTAATGCCCATATGAGAATCTTAGAGTCCTTCTACAACTGAAATATCGTAACTCTGTTTTCATCCGAGTTTCCTGTGCTATATTACTTGTCTGAGATTTCATGGAGGTATCTAAAGTTATCATTGTAACTATCATTGATATTCTATCCTCCTTCAATTCCTATACCCATCCGGGGTTACAAGCTAGTCCAAGATTTCTATTTGTACTTTCTGCGAAGTTCAGTGGGGACATGAGTGTGAAATGTTGTGTCACTTCATTTGAGCCGACATGGCTATTATTTATGTTGTTTTTCTAGCTGACTTGACTGTTCTTTTCATCGTTTAGCTTGTTGCATTCTTCAACAAGATTGTGCTTGTCTTAGAGGGTTGATTTAGACTCAAGGTTGACTCATATACATTACATAAAGCATGACATTGACTCTTTGACATCATAATTCTCTCAATGGAAGCCATCTATAAAATAAACCTCTTTCTCATGAAACCATTATAGTAAGGCATAATTAATAAATTCATTTTTCTTGTTTACAAAAATCAATGTCATTAAGACCAAACCTAGTTACACTTTCTTCAACACTCCCTCTTAACTAGGGAGGTATTCATGATGGTACTTGGTCATTCTGAATCTAAAGAATTTCTCATAAGAAGAACCAGATTGGTAACCCATCTGTATAGCATCATAGTAAACAACATTATTTCCACAGCAAGGCCTTGACTGAAGCTCTATCTCTCATTAGATCAGAGCACAATGTTGGCGAGACCAATGACTATAGACACCTTCATCATTGTCTCTCAAGTAGATGCCCACTTGGTCATTCACTGAATATGACCTTCTAGGACTATTCTTATCTTGGGTTCCCAACCCTCAAAAGAATATCGGTCCTCTTGCCTACTCTTGTCTTGGATTCCCTACACATCCTCAAAGAGCGTTGGATGCCAGATGATTACCCAATCCTCCATTCTCTCTTCCAAAGTGAAGACAAGAATGTTGTCTCTATCTCTCCCTCTCAACTAGGGAGGATATCATGTGTCCTCAGTTCTCTTCACGGCCTTCACCTAGACTTACAATCGTTAGTCCTCGTCTAGTGCATGATACATGAAATAGAAAAACACAATTGTCACTCCTTTTTAATTAAGGGTGATCCAATCCAAGCTCCCTCTTGATCAGGGACCTGTCAGATCTCCCTCTTAGATAGGGAATCTTCTATGCATCAACAACTTCTTTCTTCGTGGATCCTTCAGTTACTTGATCACCTTCTCTCCTTGATGTCATGAAAACCAGTTGAGCTTCTTCCTTGTAGGGAAACAACCATCGATCACTTTCCTCCTTAGTTCATCATGTCATTCCTTTCTTCATGGAAAGTGGCCTTCTTCATATCTGGAACCTTCACTATATGACTACTTCTTTCTCATCATCCTTCTTCCATCCACCACATGAATTCTAGTTGTACTTGTAATTACAACTCTTGTTCGAGTAGCCCTGCATTATCCGTATATTATTCAAGAAATCAAAACATCATATTAAATTAAATCATACCTTACGAGATGGCCCTTCATTATAACACCTTCTTGTAGGTATCATCATCCTGCAGACATATTGACACATCTCCCAAAGATATCCATTGTCAAGGGTCTTCATCTTTTTTAGACTTTCATCAGAGTCTCCATATCTTTCCGTGATATTTCCTAGTCAAATCTTCTTGGTATTTTGGTTGTTGATTGCCTTCATCATGGTTGTATATCTCACAATCTCTTCCTTCCTCACAGATTCCATTCCTATTAGCTTTCAATCAGAATTTATTATTCATGGACATGTTGAATGACATAACCTTCTTATTCATGGACATTTATTACCTTGCCTATTAGTTAGAGTGATGATGATTATCTTCCTTTGTACATCTTGTAGATGGGATATTATGAAGATATCCTACATCCCTTGATACCCTTTTACTTTCATGAAGATCAGATTCCATGTGACCTTTTTCATTACACATTCTGAGAGTGAGTTTTTCTTTGATGTCTCCAATATTTCTGTATGAGGGGATATTTCATAAGTATCCCTTTCCATGAATTCAGAGGAGACCTTTTTGATGACTTCATCTATTTAGAGGAATGTGTCTATCCTCCTTCTTCATGCAAAGAATATTGATCACCCATCCAACCTATAGATGTCCTTGCAATCATGAAGTCATTTAACCAAGTTTATAAATTGAAAAGATACCTACTTGTCACGTGAAGATGAAATCTTCACCTTGATTCTTTGATGATGGTTGAAGAATATATATGAGGGATTCTTCTTGGATGATCTTCTTTCAAATGAGAAAGCCTTTTCTTAATAGAAAAAGGTTGCCCCTTTTGATAGGGATGATTTGTTTCTTCCTTGGATGAACTTCTTCTTGGATAAGGAGATGATCCTTGCTTGATTATAACCTTGAAGATGAGAATGCCTTCTTTTGTAGGGTAGGTATGGACTGCTTAAATATTTTCCAAGATGATAAGATCTTCATTTTGAGGTCCTTTGAGTTTCATAGATTTGTAGATATCTTGATGAGAGTCTTGGTGGTCTTTTGATGATGGTGACGTGGAGACACAAGTTCTTGATGTGGGGTTACCTTAATGTTGTATACTGCTTGTTGTAGACTTGATTCTTTAATCTTGACAAAACCCTTAAACTTGTTTTGATGCCCTTCATGAAGGTTGATCCTTCTATGTCTCTTTTTTTGCCCTTCCTTTGACTTCAAAACCTTAGCTCCGATACCATGTTGAAGAATCTAGGGCTAATGTAGTTAATGATATTATTCTTAGCATGATAACTATTTTTGAGGTGTTTTTCAATTTTCTTCTTATTCTGATCTTCACTTATTATTATTAGAGTGTGCCTTATTTAGTTCATCAAATAGATACCAAAACAAAGAGACAAGAACACAAGATGTTGGCATTCTGCTAGGGCAAAACCTCTCCCAATACCATGACCCTTGAACTACTATGCCACTCCAAGACCAAGACATCAATCCTCTTCTTCGTTGCTGTTGAGATCATCATCACTACTACTTCATCATTGTTTCACCTAGATCATTGCAGCCTTCTCACCAAAGTCATCTCTACAACACCATTATTATTGTTACATCATTATTGCACCTTGCTTCACTAACACCAAGATCTTTGTTGCCTAGATCATGATTATGACTACGATCATTATTGTATCTAGAAGATATGTCGAGACTGTATGATCACTAAGATCATCTTCTTCATGAATACTCTAAGACTATGAGATAGTGATCATTGTGACAATGTTCATAGTATATATGCTTAGATAGAGTATTAAGATCCTTCTTATACTTATGCCGAGACTGTGAGATAGTATATACCTCTACAATGCCCATCTGAGAACCTTAGAGTCCTCCTCAAACTGAAATGCTATAACTTTGTTTTCATCGAAGGTTCCTGTATTATGTTACTTGTTTGAGATTTTAGGGAGGTGTCTGAAGTTATCATTGTAACTATCACCGAGATGTTTTCCTACTACACTTCTTATACCCATCTGAAGTTGTAGACTAGTTCGAGATCTCTGTCTGTACTTTCTATGAATTTCAATGGGGTATTTATTGTGTTTATTCCTCCATAAATAAGCCGACATGAGTGTGAACTGTTGTGTCACTTCATTTGAGCTGACATGACTATTATTTATGTCATTTTGTTGGCCAAATTGACTGTTCTTTTCATTGTTTATCTTGTTTCCTTCTTCCAGAGGATTGTGCTTGTCTTCGAGGGTTGATCTATACTGTAGGTTGACTCATATACATTACATAGAGCATGACATTGACTCTTTGACATCCTAAGGCTCTCAATGGGAACCATCTATAAAATAAACCTCTTGCTCATGAAACCCATGTAGCAATGCCATAATTAATAAATTCATTTTTCTTGTTTACAAAAATAAATGTCATGAAGACCAAACCTAGTTACACTTTCTTCAACAGTTTCATCTCTAGAATCAAAACCTAAATCTTGTTGTGTAGTTGCAAAAATCTTGTCTTTCTCCTTGTTATTATACTTTTTGGGTCTCATTTCAGGATGAAGTTTCCAATAGTGGTCTTCATCATGGTCTTCTTTAGAACATTGTTTACATGTGATCTTTTCTTCTTTATTAATTGTGGCATTATTTTTATATTTTCCTTTAAATTTCCCTTTTCCTTTTTCTCCATACTTGAATGACTTCTCACTAGTTTCTTCAAAAACATTTTTCCCTCTTGCCTCTAAATGAGTTTCCTGTACACAAACTTCATCTAGTTGTAGGGTTAAACGTGAGAATGGTATATCTCAAGTAACTATGTAATCCTCCAATGTATTTGGGCAAAGTATCCTGAGAGGACAAATATATACCCAAATAAAAGCTCTTTTCCTAAATTCTTGAGTATAAGATTGCACATTTTTCCCCTTAGCTTGCCTGAAGTTTTGTCAATCCATAATAGCTTTTTTCATGTATGTTAATGGATAAAATTTCCTTCTTATTGCAACAACAAAATCATTCCAAGAGGATAAAACCTTACCATGTTTTTTCATGTCCTCTTGAGTTTTGGCTTCCCATCAAATAAGTGTTGCACCTTCCAATCTAAGAGAAGCAAGCTAAATTTTGGTCTCATCATCCTTGATTCTTTGTATTCTGCAATGCACTTCAATATGACGAATCCAATTATCTAATTTCTCAGCATCTACCTCTCCATTGTACATAGACAATTGAAACTTAATATCGAGCTTTAGCAAAGGAGTTTTACCATGTCCTTTTGGAGAATTTGGAGGTGTTTGTTTTTGTGAAAGGGTAGAATAAGTAGAAGAATATGAGGATGAAGATGAGGATGAGGATGATGGAGGTGAAGGTGTTGGTTTGTCACCATTCCCTCCATTCCCTTTTTGAGGCATGTCCGCTTTTCCTCCATCTCCTTTTGGAGGTTTTGAGCTCTCTCCATAGAAACTTGCATTTCTCTCTTCATAAAGACCTTTACCATTTTAGACATCTCAAAGAATAATTTTCTGAAAGTTCTTTCGTCTTCAAACATCCTTAAGGACCTTCTTCATGTTCCATGACTATTGAAGCTTGAGGTGTGTTTTTTCTCGTTAAAAAAATTTGAGATCTTGGCTCCACAAGTTCTCCTTCTCCTCTTTTAAGCTTCAACCTTGTAAGCATTAGAAAAAAACTTGCAAACAAATCAAACCTTCACAATAACTTGTTGCTTCGATATCAAAATTATCTGAATATGTAAGCTTGAACATTTTTAACAATTTGCAAGTGAAAATTATATGTGTTTTGGGTAGAGGATCAATTTAATAAACACATAAAACAAATGAAATTAACCACAATTTATAGCCAAACATAGATAAAATAGGCATATCTGAAACACATAACACAAAACATGATAAGGGAGTTCACCCTTCTCTTGGGCTACATCTCCTTGTCCAACTTCCAATGTAGGGCCTCTTTCATTAAGTGCTAAAAAGTGTATTTATATACTTTTACATTATCCAAACAAAAACATTGATGTCTCCAATGGATTCAATACTGTCAAAAACCCCCATCTGGGTTCTTTCTACACCTTATTTGGCCAAAAATTGAGCAAGTTATGCCTATTACAAGTTTTTCCCAAATTATATGGGTAGTCATACTATAATTCAAACCAAATCCCACTTGAGCAACCCAAACCCGAAACTGGCACACAATTTTTTCCTACAATCCCGCCCGACGGGTGAAATTGTAGGATCCTTAATCCACCCATTAAGCCCCCAGTTTCGAAAAACTTGTCACGTTGACGCATGCGACCGCATTAGGGGTCGAGATTCCAAAAGATGATTGATGAATGGTTTTTTTATTATTAACCTTAATATTGATAAATGTTTAAACTTATTATAATAATTAAGCTTGATTAGTAGTTAGTTAAATGATTAACCTTCTAGTGTAACTAATAATTGATTAATAGCTTTGAGGGTTAGCTCAATTGGTCAAGTTCTCGTCGTTAAAGCACATTTTTGATTGAGAGGTTACGGGTTCAATTATCTCATCACTCTTGGGGTTAGGCTCTGTGGTTGAGTCGACAAGGAGTGATCCCTTTGGGTGGATTTGCCTAGTACATATATTTTGTGGATGTAGAATTCACCAATCTCCAAGGTAAGCTGGTGGTGGCTAGAGGGTCATGAATGAGAATTATCTGGCATTAATTTAAGAGGGGAAGACTTTGGACTTTACAGAAGATAAGTGCAAGGAGGGAGCTGCAGGATGAAAACTTTTGTTTTTTAAAGTTTCAAATGGGATATCATATTTTCATGGAAAAGTGGGGGAAAGGAGGGTCGATGGAAGGAAAAAGGGAGTTTGAATAGGGAAGGGGATTTTGAGTGGGGCATCGGGAAGGTGCTGTCTTTAAGAAATCGAATACACTACGACTATAGTATGGACATGGGTTAAGAAGGAAAGGGAACTTATGGAGTTTCCACAGATTTTTTGTGCACTAGAAAGCCAGATAGGAAGTTTCTAGTTGCCAGGGTGGCATATTCAGTGAGGTGTTCCTAGGAAGAACACTATAATGGAGCCACAATAACCACATTTTTTCTTGTTATTTTTTATTGTCAAATTATATGAATTACTCATGAATCAGAGTGTGCTTATTTAAAATGTGTTTTTGAATGTATGCTAATAAACATAGTAATGATATGTATGTTGTGAATGAAAAACAAAAACTAAGTATGCAACCGAAATAAACAAAAATGTTTTTTTTGCTAAGTTTTTTCTTACAAGCTCGAGATCCATAGAAGGTGATCTCATATGTGGTATCAGAGGAAGCATAAAAATATTGGGCCTAAAAATCCACCTGCACCCTTAAAAGGTTATATTATTTTTATTATTCTGTATTTCATTAAAGATGTGGGTGAATGACTTGACCACCTAATGTATTAATTAAGGGGGTTGGGTGCAATCGGTTAGGTTCAAGAGGTAAGGTGGCAGTGGCTAGAGGGTCATGAATGAGAATTAGGTGACACTAATTGGGGAGGTGGGTAGGGTAAGACTTTGGACTTAATTAGAGATCAATGCAAGGAGGGAGTTTGGGGACGAAAAAATTGGTTTTTTGAAGTTTTCAGATGGGAAATCATTTTGTCATGGAAAAGTGGGAGAAAGGAGGTTTGATGGAAGGCAAAAGGGATTTTGGGATGGGAAAGTGGATTTTGAGTAGGGCATCGAGAGGGTGTTGTCTCTGAAAGTTAGAAGACACTACAACTCTAGTCTAGCCATAGTCTAGCCATGGGCTAGAAGGGCAAGGTAACCTACAGATTTTCTCTGCACTAGGAATCGAGATAGGCAATTTCTATTTAGCAGGGTCACATATTCAATCAGGTGGTCCTAGAAGGAAGACTTCAACCGAGCCACCATAACAAAAAAATGTTCTTGTTATTTTTATTGTTAAATTATATGAATTACTTATGAATCAAGTTGTGCTCATTTAAAATGTCTTTTTTAAATTTATGCTATGAAACATAGTAATGATAAGTATGTTGTGAATGAAAAATAAAAACTAAGTATGCAACTAAAATAAACAAAAATGTTTTATTTTGCTAAGTTCTTTTTGTTTTACAAGCTTGAGACCCATAGAAGGGGATCTCATATGTGGTATCAGAATGAGATTCAAAATAATGGGCTTAAGAATCCACCTACACCTTTAAAAGGTTATATTGTTTTTTTATTGCATTAAAGGGGTGTGTGAATGACTCAACCACCTAAGGTATGAATTGGGATGGAGGGTGCAATGGGGTAGGTGAAAGAGGTAAGGTGGCAGTGGCTAGAGGATCATGAATGAGAATTAGGTGGCACTAATTAGGGTAGTGGGTGGGGGAATACTTTGGAATTCATGAGAGGTAAGTGCAAGGAGGGAGATGGAGGAAAAAAACTTTGGCGTTTTGAAGTTTTCAGATGGGAAACCATTTTGGCATGGAAAAGTGGGGGGAAGGAGGGTCAATGGAAGGCAAAAAGGAGTTTTGGATAGGGAAGTGGATTTTTAGTGGGGCATCGAGAGGATGTTGTCTCTAAGAAATCAAACGCACTATGACTACGATATGTACATGGGCTAGGAGGGTAAGTGAACCTATGGAGTTTCTCTGAACTAGGAAGCTAGATAGGAAGTTTCTAGTTAGTAGGGTGGCATATTCGTTTGGGTGGTCCCCGGAGGAACACCGCAACCAAGCCACTGTAACCATGCTTTACTCTTGTTACTTTTTATTGTTAAATTATATTAATTTCTCGTGAATCAAATTGTTCTTACTCAAAATATTTTTTTTAAAATGTATTATATTAAACATAGCAATGATAAGTATGTTGTGAATGAAAAGGAAAAACTAAGTATGCAACTGAAATATACAAAAATGTTTTTCTTTTGCAAAGTTTTATTTTTACAAGATTGAGACCCATAGAAGGGGATCTCAAATGTGGTATTCGAGTGAGGTTCAAAATCTTGGATCTAAAAATCCACCTACACACTTATGCACGAGTCTACCAACCCCAAAATTTCTTCCTACTTGCAAAAAATATGGGGATAAAAATAAAATCTTAAGTAATAATGGAGACATTTAGAAGGTAGACCATAACAATTATAAGGAAAATAGAAAAATATTTTGTTGGGAGAAAAAATCTAATAAACCATTATCCAAATGTATGAGCATGAGGAAGCAACAACCAAAACTCATTGAATACCTAATAAGAGTTAGACTTAAGATAACAAATATGAATAAAAATAAAAGTCTTCCATTAGATAGAATTTCGTCAACAATGTATCAATAATATTAACCCATAGGCCTACCCAAGACATATGGAAAATGGTGGTTGTGATGGTGTCTACTAAACCTAGAAAATTCACAAGACAAATATGTGAAACAAAAGTAAGAAGGAGAATTAGATGCACCTTATCATGGAGGGTGGATATTTGGCACTTACAGTGGTTGAATTCTTTGAGATTTTGGTTTATCCATGTGGATATTGGTGGCCACCTTCCTATTCCACCTAGACCCCTAGTGAGTTTCATCAATTTCCTTGCTTATAACAACATTTACTTTTTAGCAGTTTTTCTAGTCTTGAACTTCTTAAGTTGTTTTGAACCCCTAAACGAGACACTTTAAGGCATAGTTTAAAAGCACCCCACCTATGACAAAGATATGTATTCCATTTTGCAGGCTTGCCAACAATGGAAGCATTACATTATGGGAGAAGGAATCAATTATCCACACAGACCACCAACCCCTGCAGTTCATATAGACATAAGGAAAGTTGCAGAACAATCACCATCAGAAATGGTCCACATCTCTGCAATAAGAAGGGAAGCACTAATAATGTTGTAGATTGTCTCAGTTGGTCACTGGTCATGGTGCTGACCACTCTGGTCGACTTCTGTGGACATAAGACTTCGGAATGGCCACATATTTACAAGGGTGATCTAGAATTCAACACCACATACTAGATGCTCCTGGAAGGTAAGTAGGTTCCAGACTTTCACCTCGAGGACTGCTATTATGCTACCTGGGACACCTCTATGCACATTCAAGAAAGTGTGCCAAGATGATTTGGGAGGCGCGATACAGTCTATTCGTTGGATATTTTGGGATAGAAAAGACAATGGCAGTACTGCAGAAGTAATTTATTGGCTAAACCTTCGACAGGATATTGGGAAGTACATCATGTCCTACACTTCCTACATCGTTGTCAAACCTACAATCAAGAAGCAAGGCATTTATGTTCCTCTGCCTACTCCTAGTCAGCCCTGGGAATCCATCTACATGGATTACATATCGGGCCTTCCTTCTACCAAGAATGGCAATGACTATGTTTTAATGGTTGTCAACATATTCTCTAAGATGGCCATTCTAGCGGCTTGCAAGAAGAGTATCTCAGCAGAATCCACTTCCAAACTCTTGTTTGAGCGAGTATGGGTACACTTTGGGATCCCATAATCCATTATCTCATATCAGGGCAACTAGTTCCTAATTGCATTCTGGTCAAGCCTCTGGTCGTTGTTAGATACCAAGCCCATTAAGACCATGGCCTTTCATGCCAAAATTGATGGCCAAACAAAGGTCGTCAACAGGATGATTGTGCATATCCTGTGCATGTATAACTCAAAACAATGACGCACATGGGATGCAAGCTCCTCTATGTCTAACAAAGCTACAACAATGCTCTACAATAAACCTTGATTGTGACATTTTGAGTTGTAATATATGCCCCCTAATGTATAAGATTAGAAGAGAAGTTGATGGTTGAAATACATTACAATAGTCTTAATGGGTACAATAGATGGAGGGAGTCAAGGACATGGAATCTATAAAAGACTACAAAATTCATAAACAAATACATAAATATATATCCCCAAGGTAGGTATACCAATACTCGGTACTAAAAGAATAGAGCATGGTTTCCCACACAATATACTACAAACTCATGCCATCGAGGACTGATCATGATACAATGTAGATTGTTGTCATAGTAGATATTAGTAGGGGTATAGATACCATTGTCAGTGCCCAACTGATGGCCCTCAAGGTACATAATACATTATCCAACATAGCTTGGGGGACGCAATGTGCTTGAGTGAGATAGCCCCATGCCTCAAGGTCTTCAGCTCATCCCAATGGTATGAATCACTACATGCAAATGAATGAGATGATGTCGAGCATGTGGGGAGACTATCTAATTACCAAGTGGTAAGGAATCCCTTTAACGGATATGAGGAAGACCACCACTAATGAAAATCGTTCCCAATTTATCTAACACAATCTATCGAATGTGAATTCAAATGAACTAATGTCAAATACTTGTAAAATTGGTCAACATGGGCCAATAAGGGAAACCCACTATCAAGAACGATGAAGCCTTCCATTTAGGATGAAAATCTCCAAGGTACTACATTCTTTCTATATATACATCCTAAATAAGGTGTTGGCAATGATGGGAAGAGATCCATCAAAGGAGGCCCTTGATGTACCCCCCATCATTCAACATGAAACTTAGACCAGGATGAGGTCACTTATGGTAGAAAATGAAGAAATGATGCACGAATGATATAGGGATGAATGACGCAAAAGGTAGGACAATATTGCAAATGGACGACTCTAACTAGGACTAACCTCGAACATATAACAACATGACACAAGTGTTTACTTGACAACTTGGACTGAAGAATACTATACAAACACAGTGCTCACATAAGAGGCATCACCATAGCCTAGGGACTAGAAGGGTGATCCAGGTGGCTCTAGAGACACACACAGGACAAAGAGGGCTCGGGAAAGCTCAAAAATCAAAGTGCTTGGATTATGCTCGAACTAGGACCAGAGCATAGAACTCATCGTCTTGATCACAACGGTGTGAACGATTCGTCAATCCGAGTCCGGATGAAGGAGATAGATGCAATCAAAGTTTGGTTAACTTTTGATGACTACGCAAGTTTAATGAGGACACAATATGCACTTTTTTGGCGGACGAAATCCGGCCAGATTCTGGGAAAAATTGTTACCTCGTTAAAATGACTCCTTTGATCCAAAACCAAATTTCCAAAAACGTGCAATTTGTTTTATATATAAAAATTAAAATTAAAAAAATCATTGGCAGGCCACCAACCTCGCCACCCCAACTCAACTCCACTCATGTATTAAAATATTGGTGGAGAGGTGGGCCATGATCCCCAGCCCCTCCCACAGAACTCTCCACCTGAAACTACAACAAACATTAATATTCGTGGTGGGCCAACCCTTGGGGCACAGACCCAACCACGCTCCACCTCACACATATAACAACCCATGACAAAAGTATTAAGTGTGACCAACTGGCGGGAGGTGGGTATGGTGGGCGGGCCGCCCAAGGTGGGATCGACCCAACCAAAACCCCAACTTAAGAAAAAAATCGTTTGGTTTGTGTAAAAAAAGGGAGGAGGCGGGGTTTGACCACCCGACCTCCTCCCTACTAAACCAGATCTCAACCATTACACCAAACCACCTTATTGAGAAATCTGCCCATGAAATTATATTTAAACGCAGTTTTTCAATGTTCTTAGGCAGATGGAGGAACCAGGAGTGGGCACACGTTTCGAGGTGGAGGAGGCAGTGCACGCAATTCGAGGCATCATTTTGTAGGAGGGTCGAATTTTCACTTTGTTAGATTTTGACAAATTTTATATGGTTTCAGCACTTCTCGACGCCACGAACACAATGGCATTGTCTGTTTCTCCATCAGAGTTATGCATTTTCAGCCATTTTTCAGTATGCAGGTGGAACCTTGACTACTGCAAAAATAGGGAGCGGAACTATGATCCTTGGAATTTTCCCGAGGAGGTAATTTTTCTCCACCTGAAACTGCAACAAACATTAATATTCGTGGTGGGACGGACCTTGGGGCATGGACCCAACCACGCTCCACCTCACACATAACCAAACCAACTTATTGAGAAATCTTCTTGTGAAATTATATTTAAACGTAGTTTGTCAATGGCAGAGGAGGCAAGCACACAATTCGAGGCAACATTTTGCAGGAGGGCTGAAATTTCACTTCATCAGATTCTGACAAATTTTATATGGCTTCAACACTTCTCAACACCACGAATGCAAAGGTGTTGTCTATTTCTCGGTAAGAGTTCTGAATTTTTCGGCCATTTTTCAGTATGCAGGTGGAAGCATGACTGCTGCAAAAACAAGGAGCAAAACCATGATCCTTGGAATTTTCTCGAGGAGGTAATTTTTCTCCATGTCAGAATATAGTCAAGTTTACAGTCGTTTTTCATGATTTTCTACAGGGATC